>OZ005741.1:138801670-139109170 GCA_963930735.1 Dioctria linearis
CTGACGCTTTCGCTGGGATTATTTTTTCAGACTATCCTTTTTTCAAAAGTTTGATCTGAAGGTTGAACATAGATTATTCGGTACAGTATTTCTATCTTGGCCGACATAGAGTATTTATATTTGCACCATCGACCCAATGTTGAGAAGAGTTCAGATTGCAGTGTTGGGTCCGTATGCAACTGTTCATTTAGACTTTTCCCATTAGTAGATTTAGCCGAAGCATCAAAAACAACTCGCACCTTGGTAGTGGTGCCAACTTTAATGACGGCGTGGTGAGGAAGATAATAGCATTTATCTCTACTGACTTCCTTCAGTCACTATCATGTGCCGTAATGATTTATATTCGATGATGCAAGCCTTATATTCATGTATAAGCGCAGGATTTTGTTGCAATTTGTTCTCTAGACAATAAAATCTTCGCAGAGCCATGCCGCGACTGTCGCCTAAATTGGGACTTTCATTAATAAAGGACAAACGGACTTCGTATCGGCCGGTTGCGTTTCGATAATGAGTTTTTTTACAAAGTTATTCACAGTCACGGTCTGCTTTAGACAGTTGTCTCCCTGTAATAACTTTCTCGGTTTCCCAAAACCGTTTCAGAGGTAGCACTGATTGTTAAGGTGGATGCTGTGGAGATTGTTTGAGTGCCTTATAAATTTCCAAAAAGGATCAAACCTAAACTGAAAGAAAACTTTTGCTTAATCCACTAAAAAAATAGGTGTGACAATTAAAAAAGTGATTGACTTTCAGTTTACTAATTCCTTTAGGCATTGTATCTAGTATGCGAATTAGGTCCGTTTCCCCCAGTAGTGTTTTCTGAAAGGTTTAGACAATTCATGTATTTAAGTAGATAATTTACCCAAACTTTTTAACTGTAGAAACAGTCGAAATTCCTAAGGGGTTTAGGCCGATTTTCAATTGAAGCAGACAATTTACCCAAACTTCGCAACTATAAAAATAGTAGAGTATTCTAAATGATCCAGACGACTTATCTATTTAAGTAGACAGCTTATCTAAAATTTCTAAGCAAACAATTGGTTTAATCTACTAAAGGGTTAAGACGACTTATCTATTTAAGTAGACAACGTACCTAAAATCTCCAAGCATACAAATAGTAGAATCTCGTTAGGGGCTTAGACGACTTATCTATTTAAGTAGACAGCTTATCTAAAATTTCTATGTACTTGTGTGAATTTATACACAAATATTTTCTAATAAAGCACAGACTTTATAAGCACAAATTATAATTTAATTAAAAATTCAGCTTATAGTTTAAAGAACAAAATTATATTTTTAAAGAAATTTTTCTATCTCCCAGATATATATTAGAAAAGTGGAGGTTTACATTTTATGAACACATTTTTATTTGGCAGAGTAGTAAAGTTCACTGGCGGATGTCGTACAATACAAGATTCTCTAATTTCTAATAAAAGATTATCTTTTATTGTAACATTGTAAGCATGGTAGTGAGTATCAAAATTCTTTTTATAAATAGGGGTTACGACTGAAATTTGGTAGCAAGTCTTAAATTTATGTTTTTTCTAGAAGTAGTAATATAAGCAAACGATTTGAGCTCTTTATGCTTGGCATCAAAATGCATAGTCCATAAACGTCTTATCGGCCCAGTTTCTCAATTACTCGGGGATAGTATAATATAAAGTGATGCTTTGGTAACAAATGGGCATCGAAGAGTTTTAAATAGGGCTCATGATGTTCTTTTATTATAATTTTAAATTCACGCAATGTCTCTGGGTTAAATGATGGGCGAAAACTAAATTCTACTAATTTTATCAAAAGTATAAGCAATTTCCACACTGAATCGTTTCTTGGAACAAACATGCCTATCATTATTGGAAGATAATGCAAAAGACACAGCATTTCACTCGCTGACATTTTAAATTTTCATTTTTTTAAATATACAGTTTTAATTTCGACAGTTAAATTTCTGCTATCATTGTGGCAACAACTGAATTGAACTTTAATATTATTCAGATTTTGTAAACTGAAATATTGTTTCGTATAGATAAAATAATTCAAAATATGGGCTAATTCACAGTGGCAAATACCTTCTAGGAGATCGTGCATTATGTCGACAGAGACACACTCTGTAACATTAAAAGATTCTATACAACAAAAGAACAACTTTCCTTTGCACCAGTACTGGAAAAATCTCCCCCCATTAATGTCCTCCAAATAATTTTCATGAATTCTTAATCTGTATTTTCTTCTGTTTGACTTTGCATGTTGTACTTACTTTCCTTGCATAATCGATAGAAGTGATTTGCAGAAAAAGATTTTTAAAGCCTAGAATTGTATTTTGCCCTAAGTTATCACCCGCAATTGCAGCTAAAATTAAGTAAATCTTTTCAACATTTTCGCTGTTAAACCTATTTCCTCTAAATCCCGGAGCTCTGAGCATAAAGGACCAAAATTACTTAAGTTACCGAATTGCAGATTTTAGAATTTTGTTAAGCAGCATACAACAATATTTTCTAACTTTGAAGAGCTTTCAGCGTCTAATAAAGGAAATGATATATAAAAGGCAAAAGTTTTATGGACACTGCTTTTGGAACGTAACGGATTATTGACTGACTTCGAAATCATTCTGGTATAATATATCGGGGAGCATTGTATTTTTTACGTTAGGTAACTCAAATTATCTTTTAGAGGAAGTAAAGTTCTCTTTTGAGCTCCTGCCTTTCTGTTCACATGATTATGTTTATCATTTATTTGTTTTGGAGAATTTTTATATGCTACTTCAGTAATTCCAGACTCTTTCTTTCAAATGTATTTTTATGTTGATTAACCAAGTGTCTTTTAAAAGAGTAAATAGATTGAAATATCTGAAAGAAAAAAACTGAAGTGCTTGATAATTTGTGGACTAACTTTAAATGAGAAATATAACTATTAACGTTGCTGAAAACTATATCACATAAGAAGCACCTAAATTATTCTTCCTCCATTTTAGTATTTTTTATTTGTAACAAGAATTATGAAAGATTATTCTATGTTAACTAATCAAATTTACTTATTGTTTTAAATTAGATAATAATGCATTTACCGTGGAAGTTTTGTTTTGGACTTATTTTCAAAAAAGAACTCTTCAATAAATGCCCAAACCTGCTGACATTGCTTGTCGTACTCCAAATTTAGTACTTGGTGAAATTGGAAACATACATCATACAGGATGTCGATGAAAATGACATAAAAGTGTTACACGTTTTTATGACCGTCCCTGTCAGTAGTATTGTTGGCTGAACTGTAATATTCTTGGCTAGATATTCATTCATTTTAATGTTCATGGTCGTTTGGATGAATGCTGAATCCTAAAATACATATAATTAACAACATTCAACATAAATATAATTTATTTTGAAAAGACTTCCTGTTACATGATGAGCTATAGCATTTTGTCCATTCAGTATTGAAGGCTTCCATTGTATCTTGCTATCTTTTAATTTTATTACTTGAGGTATTAATATAGAGTTTAAAAGAATTGTTTTTATGTAATTCTTGGAACCTGTAAATAAATATATACATAATACAATGTCTGATCGTTAAAATGTATGCCTTACTAAGAGATAAGTCGATGTCATCTAAATGTGCAAGAAGTTTTTTACTATTCGGGTCTTTAATTTCAGTTTTATTTATCTTCCTAATTTGTTGGCAGAAAAGTTCCCACTTCGAAAATAATAATAGCTTTTTCGAAGGATACAGCCGCTCGAGATCTAATTCAATCTAAATAACAAATAACAATTAGGAAAATTAACCAAATTATGTCATCGGTGAACAATACCAAGGTTACTGCAATTCTTTGCTTCAATATTGGCCAATCTTGAAAAATATCTAGTTTCTTTTTTAATGTTTCTCTTCTACGGCGTTCAAATGTAAGATTCCACCTGTCTATTACCAACATTTTGGTATAAACGTTGTTGTTTAACCATTCATAATATGAATTAGTCTGCAAAAGTTTATGATAATATTTATAAATATAGTATCAAATTATACCAACCGTTTAAGATGTCGTATCACACGCAAATTCCAAATTTGGATCAGAGACGTCACCAATTTTTCTTTTGAGCTTGTATCTACTTTGCAATAATCCAGCCTTTCTGTACTTTTTATATAAGCTGTAATATTTCTCAACTAATTTTCTCTTTTGGCTCTTTCCTCCAATATAAGTTTTCTAAATATCGTTATAATATTGTTAAATATAATGCATACTATTAGAAATTTTGGAGCAAACCTCATATTCACTAGGAAATAATTTCTTGATATCGCGAGCCGCATTCAAATATTATTTTTGTGTTAATTGTTCCCCATTATTTATCTAGTATTCGCATATCACTTGAACGATATATTGTCGATTGCGGTTACTTAAAGTGTTTTGTTCGTCATACTCATTTAGAATTTTTCCGTAAGCAGTTCTCTCAAGTTGTGTTTATAAATTCTAAAACCCATGCAAATTTAAGTAAATTGAAAAAAGTTTAACATTAAAATCAGTGGCATATTGCTTGCCCAAATTTCACATTTTTGTGAAATAGTACCAAAATTGTAGGGGTTTTGACCGTCAATGATGTGGAATCGTTACCCAATCTTCTATTGTGCTTGTTACAGATAAGCTCTCAGTTGTTGGTACGTATCCCTTAAAGTTAATTACAATTAATTATACATAAATTATCCGAATAACTTCAATAGATTTACGTTCGCGAATCGCCATTCAAACAAATGTGTACGAAATTTAATGCGCTTACCAAAATTTCACTTCGGTATGAGTTTGGTTATATCCTCGGCCGTTAAGTTCTTAAAAACTTCAATGTCTATTCCCTTTTCTGTAGAAAATGCTATATTTGGATTTTCGCAATATTTTTACCATTTGCTTTCCTCAAAAAGTGTTACAAAACACTAACACTATAGAACCTTAAATATATAATGCAACGGTGCCAAATTATACAGGGTTTAATTGCAAACGGTACATCTATGCCCTGAAACCTAAATATGTACTGATGGTTTTGTGGCTTACGGTCATTACAATACAATACTTTAGATCCTTTAATATTTTAAACCAGTTACTAATTAATTATTCAACATTACGGCCGATATTTAACGTTAAAAAAAAAGGATTTTGACATTTAAAAATATTTAAAAATTTTAAACACCGACAGTAATGTATTCAGTTGAGTTTTGCTTTAATTTGTTAACTTGTTGTTAACAATTTTTATATTTATTTATATTAAAGTCTCAAGTTTCCATTTTATTAAAAGGTAGTTGACAGTTTCACCCAAGTTGGCTGCTTCGCTTAAGTTTATAATAATCGCGCTATCGTCAGTATTATCCATTTAAGAAACCTTTATAAACTTTTGAAAATTAAATCACTCAAACTTTTTTTTAAAGCGGAACGCTTTTTAAATCCGCACTGAACCGCATGCATGAACTTTTAAGCAAACACTAAAAGCCTCTGCTTTTCCATTTACGCCTTACAACTACAATATTTCTTAATAATTTGCCAAATCTCAAAGGCAAAATATCTATTATTCCCTGAAGTCCGTACTAAAAAATATATGGCAACGGTACGCAGTTTTCGTCTTTTGAGATTTTTAAATGTGTTTTAACACTGCAAGAGATAAACCCCGTTAAATTCTGCTTATTTGAGTAAGTACGTACATTTTTTTGGTTCGTAGAATCTTTACATGTAGAGATCGTTCTTCTTAAATATTGCAGCGATATTGACTAATGTTCTAGGCGAAATGTCGACAGTTTCAAGCTATCTAAAAAGATTAGGGGATATTTCTAAAATATAGGTGAATTTGCTGTTGAACTTCTAAGTAATCACTAAAAACCTCTGTTTTTTCCTTTAAGCCTTAGAAGAACTAAGCATAGAACCAATTATATCTCAACGGTAAATTATCTGTTATTCCCTTAAGCCCGTACGAATACATATATGGTAACTGTACACAGTTTTCGTCTTTTCAGATTTTTAAATGTATATTAACACTGCAAGAGATAAACACCGTTAAATTCTGCTAATTTGAGTAAGTACGTACATTTTTGCTTCGTAGAATTTTTACATGTAGAAATCCGTCTATTTCGTTCCTCTTAAATATTGCGGTGATATTGACTTATGTTTTATGCGAAATGTCGACTGGTTGAACCAACCTAAAAATTTAGGGGATATTTCTGAAATATAGTATGTGAATTTGCTCAAATGTATCTAATGGGATGGTATTTTACATTCAGCCAATCAAAGATAGTCGATTTACCTAAAACTGTTATTTGTTACACCTAAAGTCATAGTTAAATACGTCACTTCTTTAATTAAAATGTGTATTTGAGATTTAGCTAAGGAAGGTTAGACAAGTATGCTAATAATTTTTTTTCAGTGTAGGGTGCTGTTTTGTGCAATAGGTGTACCTGGGGGCTTTTTCGTAGCACTTCTAAGAGGATTTAACGATAAACATCTGCTTCTAAAAGCCAAACGATTTATCCTAGCTTGAAAAAGGGTAGATCTGCGAGTTGCAAGCCATGTACGTGGCTCCATTTCTTGCTTGGAATGGTTGACGGAGGCGGTATATCTGGGATGGTGTTCACGATAAGAGCATACATCGTGTTTACCGTATTCGTTGTTGAATAAGATTGAATGTTTATTGATGCTTGTATCGATGTGTTCATAATGGCCAATTATCAAAGCTCGTAAAGTAAACATGGTGCCCTTTTTTAATGGAACTTTAAGCAATGCTGTGCCAAGCAAGGCTTGTGTAGTTCGCATTGTTTGATCCGCGCGAATCTTTTGAATTGATCCGTTGGATGTGGAAGGCGAATTAGGCCGTTTGCACATCGAAAAACGAAAACGAACGAATAAGCAGTTCCACACCGAAAATTCGTTTATGCTTGCACATCAAAAACGAACGAATAAAAGTTGGGTTGGGTTTGTATCAAATGTAAATAAACGGGAATGAGGTTATGTACGACCGAAAAGAATATTCGTTCGTGTGTGGAACATAGTATGGAACGAAAATATACTTGACAGTTCGGAACGAAAATTTGTTTTTTTTTACGAATAAACATAAAAATGTATTTTAATTGAAATAAAGCTTTAAATATGGATATTTTTTATTGAAACTGTAATTAGAATAAATATCCAATATTTTATTACATGTATTGCGGCAAATATGTGTTAGTTTAGGACAATATTTGTGTTTTTCTGTTTAGTGTTTTCGTTTTCGTTTTTCGATGTGCAAACGGCCTTACGAGGTTGAACTTGTACGTGTGGGTTGTCCGATGGTTTATGCGAACCCTGTGGATGTGTGAAATTCCTATAAAGGAATGACGTTTCCTTCCATATCGCGTGACAATTTTGAATCGACATCCAAATATAATATATATATGTATATAATAAATTTAGGGCATTTGAATAACCGATGCTGCTCTTTAGATATTTTGCATATATTGCCAGAAGATATAAAGTGAGTTGATGCTCTTGGTATTTGAGCTGGTTTATTGGCTGAATTTCGTTTTGCGTCTGATTGCTTCCAGAGTTCTTAATTTTGTCTCTAGAAATGTCTTTAAAGATTCAAGGGTAGTCAGTCCGTCTGCACTGTTCAGTACATCTCTTGTTCCAATAAGCGATGAGTCTCTGATGGCAAGCATTGCACTAGCATACAAATGAAAATTGTATCCAAGTGTTTAGTAAGGACTTCCAATGCTTCGAGTTCGTAAATGCATTCGGAAGACTTGTCCAGTACCGATTTTATTGCCATGACTCTTGTGTTACTTTAGGTAAATTAAGTAGAATTTTTAGCTGAGCATTAATTAATACTCGCTTGTTGTCATACCTGTTAAGTAATATTTTCCATGCGCTATCGTTACCGAAATTGGTCATAGAAAGTTGACGCAATAAGCGTTCTGCTTCTCCAGAAACCCTTGGTTTCAAGTAATGAAATTTCTACACTGGAGATAGCGCAGAATTCGTGTGAACCAGGGAATGGAATAAATCGTGAAACGACCTCCATGTTTCATATGACCCGGAGAATTTTGGGATTGTGATGCTAGGCAATCTCAGAAACGAAGAAGATTCATTCTCTGTCTTGAAACGCGTATTATTAATTTTCCACGCTTGAAAATTGATCGTCTACAAAATAATCGCATTTTTGTAGTTCACTATTATCCAAAACTAGCGTAGCTTGGATAATTGAATAATGAACAGTTTTAAAGTCTGACCAAATTTTACCTGGGCGTTCAATCGCTCAGAAATGGGTAATTTTGTGCGTTTTTCTAAATCAGTGTTGTTGTAGTTATTGAACGATTTTTCGAATATTTGTACAGAGGTAGATTGATTAGCGAAAAGTTTGGGAAGTGTAGTCATGTATAGAATGATGCTAATAGAAACCACCAGACTTTAATTTTGGCTGCGAAGGACCATAAAATGCTCTGCCCGTAGTCAGAGCGAGCACTCAATTAATGAATAATGTGGTGAAACTGATGCCACTGGTATAAAGTTAGTGGTTCTATTTATTTATCCAATAAGTCTACACTTCACTTTCAAACTAAAGTTTTAATATTTAATAAATATAAAATATGTAAATAGTTTAATTTATCAAAACTCAATAAATGTAAAATATAATGATTTTGTTGCAATAAACTTTGCACTCACCTGATCAAAGTTTGGCTTGGCAGTTGATTTACTTGACTCGAATAATTTTAACTGAGGTTTGATATTGAGTTATTCTTTATTCTGGTCGATACCCGGAATTAAGTGAGGTCAGTAGCTCTTACTGCAGTCAAAACCCACATAGAATCTTTATTGCAGTCGTTGACCACAATAAAATGTTTGTTAGTAATTTTCTTATTAGTCATTACCCGTAATAAGAATCTTTATTTTAGTCGTTCTCCACAATAAAGTGTTTTGTGTCAGTAGATTTTTTATTACAGTCGTTACTCATAATAAGAATCATTATTGTAGTCGTTACAAACAATAAAGTGTTGAGTGTTAGCAGCTTTCTTATTATAGTCGTTACCCGTAATAAGAATCTTTACTTTAGTCGCTATTCAAAATAAATTCCTTAACCTAAATATATATTTATTTTAATTGTGGACCAAATAAAATTTTAGATTTGTTAGTAAAAATTCACAACAATAGGAAATATCGCTAAGAACAATTCCAAAGTTAATCACCGCACTGCCAAACGGAAAAAAGAGATCGAGTCAAGTCAAATTGCTGTATATTGTTACGTGCCACAAAGTGAATCAAGCGACATCTGTTAGGAATGGAAGCAACTTTAGGTTAGTGTCATCTTAGTAAACTTTGGGTTCGGAGAACGGAATATTCAGGAAGGTTCTAGGATAATTCGTAGAGTATAAATACGGCGCTCAGACAGCTAGGAGGCGGAGTATTATTTCAGACAGCGAAGTGAAAAGTGAACGAAGTAAACTATTTGGATTGCGATAATTAGAAGTACAGTACTAGCGATAAATAAAGAGTTGATTTGATAATGATTTGTGAATTTGTGAGAGTATACAGTAAAGTTAAATAAAGAAAGAACTTTTGAATTATATCTGAAATATTGTGTTTTAAAATAACGAACTAAGGCCACGCTCGTAACAACTGGTGTCAGAAGTAAAATAAAATCGCGAAATAAAGTGGTGGCATTTGACTTTGAAATTCAAAGAGTGATTAATTTTGTGAAATCGCGCAAGAATGGGACGCAAACTAGAGGAGCTTCGCATACAGGAATTGAAAGTGGAGTTGGGGAAGCGGTCATTGCAAACGACAGGTCTAAAGAATGTTCTAGTCGAGAGACTTAGACAAGCGTTGATAGAGGAAGAAAAGAATCCTGATACATACGTTTTCGAGGAAGAACCAGAAACTGAAGTAGAGCCTGCGATGAACATAGAACAGCTTTTGGGTACTTTAATGACCAAAATGGAGCTTTCAACCCTGCAAGTGAAAAATGCCCTTGAGGAACAAAAGCCTGCTTTTGAGGAACAAAAGAATTCTCTAGAAGCGCGTTTGGATGAACAAAAGAATGCTTTTGAGGAACAAAAGAATTCTCTAGAAGCGCGTTTGGATGAACAAAAGAATTCTCTAGAAGCCCGTTTGGACGATCAAAAGAATTCCCTTGAGGAACAAAAGAATGCTTTTGAGGAACAAAAGAATGCTTTTGAGGAACAAACGAATTCTCTAGAAGCCCGTTGGGATGAACAAAATTCTTCCTTGCAGAATTGACTAGAAACCTGTTTGGAGGAACAGAAGACTTTTCTTAAAAATTCATTAGACGAGCAAAATGTAAAAATTGAAGGAATCCAGCAGGAAGTGCTGGAAGTTCAACAGCAAGTGTCGGAAGTGCAACAAAATGTTACGGAGAAGCTTGACAACTTTAAAGCAGATTTGGACAGAATGAAGTACCGACAATCTCGGCACGAAGGAACTGAAATATCCGGTGCAGGCAGAATGAAACCTCCAATATTTGATGGACAAAATTCGTGGCATATTTTCAAGAGACAGTTTGAGGCAGCTTCCGAAGTAAATGGATGGAATGGCGCAGACAAAACTACAGCTCTGGTATTAGCACTTCGAGGTCCTGCGTCAGAGTTATTACAAACTATTCAGATTGAAAAGCAACGTGATTACATTTCACTAGTACAGGCGATAGAATATGTTATGGAGATGAACACATGCAGCAAGTATATCGCCTGCAGTTACGCAACAGGACTCAAAAGCATGGCGAGTCACTACAACAACTGCAGGCTGATGTGGAAAGATTAGCTTATCTTTCGTACTCTAGCGTAAATGCGGATTTCCTTAATGAAGTTGCAACAGAAGAATTTGTGAAGCCATTGCGGATCAAAATTTACAACAAGCGTTAAGGCTAGCAGGAAAGAAATCAACAGCAGAAGCACTAGCGTATGCATTAGCGTATGAATCTGCCAGGCAAGCTTCTCGAAAAGCAGTACGAGTGAGAGAAATTTCAGTGGAGGAATGTACTTGTAACAGAATGCAGTCATCACAGAGCACTCCTTCACGCGTTATTTTTCGTTGCTGGAATTGTAATAGACTGGGACACCGCCAAAGGGACTGCAGAAAACGCCGACGAATGGAAGCGCTAGATGAAGGACAGAGATATCGAGCTGGGCAAAGATATCGAGTTGGGCAGCAGACTCACAGCAGAATACTGTCATCAGAGAGCACTCCTTCGCGTAGTGTCATTCGATGCTGGAAATGTAGTAGACTGGGACACCTGCAAAACGACTGTAGGAAACGAGGACGAATGCAAACAACAGAAGAAGAAGGGAGAAGATGGCGAGCTAGAGAGCAAGCTTTCCGTGGAGAGACTAGACTGCAACGTAATGACTTTGAAATTCCATACCGCAAAGGACGTATCCACGGAAATGCAGAAGCTTTTTCACAACGTCCATGCAATCCTGAATGGAAACATTGCGGACGGATGGAAGAAAAAGATGACGATGACTACAATGATGATAACGAAAGTCGAAAGACGAAAGGAAAGAAATCCAAAGATGATGATGATTACGGTGAAAAGAAGAAAGGAAAGAAATCCAAGAGCGAGGACAATGAAAGAAAGAAAAAGACTAAAAGTAAAGGGTCTAAAGATGCTGATAATGATGATGATAAGGGTATAATGAAGGTCGGAAAAGGTAAAGACAAAGTTTCTGACGATGATGATAATAAGCAGCGCAAAGGCGGCAATGAAAAGGATGACAACGGCAATCAAAAGCGCAAGAAATTTGAGGACAAAGGAATCAAAGATAAAAGACGAAAAAAAAATCAAAGCATGGAAGAGTGTTTCAACAGAACATTAATCAAACATATCAGGAAGGTCTTCAACTATAATCAGCGCGATTGGTTTCGACATATTCCTATATTTCTAATGGCTTATATATCAGCTGTTTACAATATGACCAGTAAAAGCCCATTTAAGGTCATTTTCGGAAACGAAATGCGCTTACCTAGCGACCTCAAGTTTGGTATACCCAAAGGCGAACAAAAGAAACCAGAAGACTACGTAACAAAGCTCAGACAACGATTAGTTGATGTGCACGAGGCTACGAGACGTTCTCCAAAGTTATCACAACACTGGGAGAGACCATATCCAGTTAAAACTAAAATTAATAACATGCCATACAAGAATCAGCGCGGTACAAGATGCAAAAGAAAAATCGTTCATCTAGATCGTTTGGGTCAATACGGAGAGTACGAAGACCGTGGACCATCTGTTGTTCGGGACGAACAAATTTTAAGAAGGGGGCAGTGTTACGTGCCACAAAGTGAATCAAGCGACATCTGTTAGGAATGGAAGCAACTTTAGGTTAGTGTCATCTTAGTAAACTTTGGGTTCGGAGAACGGAATATTCAGGAAGGTTCTAGGATAATTCGTAGAGTCTAAATACGGCGCTCTGACAGCTAGGAGGCGGAATATTATTTCAGACAGCGAAGTGAAAAGTGAACGAAGTAAACTATTTGGATTGCGATAATTAGAAGTACAGTACTAGCGATAAATAAAGAGTTGATTTGATAATTATTTGTGAATTTGTGAGAGTATACAGTAAAGTTAAATAAAGAAAGAACTTTTGAATTATATCTGAAATATTGTGTTTTAAAATAACGAACTAAGGCCACGCTCGTAACAATATGTAACCATGGTTTGCGCACAGCACCAAAGAACGGTAGTCATCAAAAGCGCTTGGCAACAATAATTGGCATAGCAACAAAACTTGCATAGCAACAATTGCCTAACATAGCAACTGCACCTAATCATTTGTTTGTGGTTTGTGAAGTGTTATTATTTTAGTCATTGTTGTTAACAAGTTGTTTTTAGCTGATTAACTTATAAATATTTTGAACAAATTCATTTTATTTTTTTCAAATATGGTATAAATAATGCTTTATAGAATATAATTCCTACTTACACAGGATAATTTCTACCTTGTACACGCTAGCACGCAGTACGCACGAATTGTTGGAGTAGTTCCCAGACGTGCTATCACAATAATTTTGTTGCGCAGTGGTTCATTCTATTATAAACGAAATTAATTGTATACCTACGTATTTGGATGTAGCTCGTGCTTGGAATTTTTTGGATTTTTTTCCTACTCTCGGTCTTTTATCTGTAAACTCTGATGCATGTTAGCAGCGTGTATGCCTTAAGAAACGCTTCGGAGGAAATGGTGCTGCTGTTTCGATCCAGTGCATACCTTGTTTCCATTTAATCTTAGAGTTTGTTTTGTTTCTCCAAGTTGTCACGATTGTGTAAAGTATTTACGTTGACGTACGACAGCTGGCATGGGCAAATTTTTATATCTGTTCCGTGGGACAATACTAATTATTAGGTAAGACAAATTTATAATTTTAATATAAGAATCGGTTCTTTGTGGTTTCTTTGTTTTTCGTTCCTGGATTAGCGGACCGATGTAGCATAGCAGTAATAAAAGCATTTAAGTCATGTGCCCAGTGCTACGCCTCTTGACAATGTTTACATCAATAAATATAGTCATTGATGTAATAATTATCAAGAAGGAGGCATTACAAAAACTGCCCACGGAGCTATATACACTTTTTTTCAGATGTAAAGTAGTTTCCTGAACAATTTTCTTACGTGATAGTCATTGCCGTGTGGGTGCCTGTCATAAAAATGTTGATTCCTTAATATTTGCGAGTACTACTTCATCGAACAGTGTAAGATCCATGTTGATCCATGGTCTTAACATCTGTCATTTTAACGCTCGTAGCGTATGTGCTAATATGGACAAATTAAGGAACACCTTACAGCGCCCTAAGCTACATGCAATCCTCGAAAGTGAAACGTGACCCGTGTTCTCTGGCTTCGCTTCCCAATTATAAACTTTTTTTAGTGATCGTGGTGAAAGAACTGAAGGTGGTGTACCGATATAACTAATTTCTAATTTTAGTACTGTCTAGCTGTTATGGTTGAAGAGATACACCCCGGTGAAAGACAAATAATAATAAGAATGAAAAACGCCGAAAAAATTAGGTTTCTTGTTGTTAAATCGCCAATAGAAAATCACAGTCTGTGAAAATTTTAACTGTCTACCTATTACGGTTCATGAGATACAACCTGGTGACGGACGGACAGCGAAGTTTTAGTAATAGGGTTCCGGTTGTTATCCTTTGGGTACGCATCCCTAAAAATGACAAGTTTTATTTTGAATATATTGACTTCTGTAGATGTGGTAGATTTAGAGTGAGCATTTCTCCAAAATGTGGTCACGTATTGAACTCTCAATAAATGCTGCCATAATTCAGCTCTGCACGGTGGTAAGCTTGATGGATCGAAATTTCTGCATTTTTCCCCAAAACCTTCCGCGAAATTTTTTGAGTGATAAGTATTAGAAAATAAATTAAATCTGACATCGTTGACATTGTTAATCTGCCGAACTCCATATATGTGACAAACAAATTTTCCCAAGGTGACAAATGCACTCTTCTGTAATTCTGTATCATGGGTGGCAATATTTTGAAATGCAAGCTGATAACCTTCCGATTCTTCTAGTAATTTGAAAGGCCCCAATTTCCGTTTGCAAAAAACATCTGAAGTGTAATCAAAACATGTCACGGCGTGGAAGCCTGGTAAAGCCCCAGTTATGCACAGAAGGACCCAGAGCTGTGTACAATTCATTGAAGTTGATGTAGCGTTCATGATATCCACGCTCATGTTGACAAAAAGTTTTAAGGAAACAATAAAATTGTCTATGTTACCAAGGAGTATAATGAGAATATCAGAATCTGAGCATCTTATTACACCTTCAGCGTCGACATCAATTTGGCAAATATGGTAGATAATCGTCGAATGAATCTGCTTCTTTATGTTCTTCACATGATAAGACTCTTCCATTGCTTTTATGATCTTATTAATTTCAACCCGACAAGAGAAGCATTTGTTGAATCTTAAGTGAATTATTTTATCACCAATATAAGACGCCATATCATCAGTCCAGTGGTTGATAAAAAAGTTAACTAATTCTTCCTTGAACTGATGTTTTGTATACACACATACACGCAAAGAGAACAGCATCTAGCCTGGTTAATCTATTTAGAAAATTTTCATAAGCTAACCATGCTTAAGAACTTGGTTGGCTTATGAGAAAAATACGCGAAGAAAACAGCATCAGAAGTTCCTTCACCTAATTTTCCCACAAATATTACGCTAAAGAATTTCACGATAAGAAAATCGCGCAGCACAAATACATTACATGTATATGAGCGCCGCGATTTTCAAACGGCGGGACGGTGGCTGATGTTTATTAAAGGATAGAATTAAATTTTTTCAAGCCACCGTCCATCGAAAAATATTCTGGACTTATTTAATCAAGTCCGGAACGAATGAAAAATTTTCTTACGGTTGAAATGCAAACTATGCATTTTCTACCCTGAACCATGGCTCTTGATCGCAATGAAAGTGATCAAAAGGGGAGTTCGTTTTTAAATTCTCAGCGTTGCGGTTGTCGAAAGAAAGAAATTGAATAATCGGTCGTGCTTGGTCGGAGATAAAAAAGAAGATAGCTAATTTTTGCAACGGAAACAGATACGAGTGGAGTAATTAACTTGGTGATACAAACTAAATTGTTTTTACAAGTTACTTTAGTTTTAGCAAATAACTTAGTTCTACGAAATACCAGATTTAAGTGGTTTGCAAAGCAAAAAAAAAGGAAAATAGATGGAGTAAAATTAGGCTAATGAAAGTGTGTTATTAATTAAAGTGTAAAAAAAGAGTGAGAGAATAATAAAGAAAATCAGAGAGGATTAACCAACACACAGGCAATTTGGATTAAGAATATCCTGTCCCCATTTTATTAGGTAAAAGCGAAATATATTGTAACAATTTGGCGCAGCCGGTAGGATCAAGGAAGCCGGTTAAAATTACAAGAACATAAGTGCTTGAAAACCCTTGATCCTCCACGATCAACATAGAGGTAAGACCTAGAGCTAGTGCTGGGAAAGACACCCTACCCTTCAACTCGGAGCTTCTGGCTTCGGGGGATTCGTTTTTGGTCACTTCCAACGCTCGGGGTAGTACAGCTTTAACTGCCTCTGCTTCAGGCGAGTAAGCACACACCCCCTCAGCAAAGTGCACAGCACCAACGCAGGATATTTGTGGGCTCCAACCCTGGCCGGGACTTGAAAGGTTACATGAGCGACAAGGAAGTCCGGGAGACGACCCAGGAACAACGACCTCCGCAGGAGCAGGAACTAGAGACAACAACAGTACCAGCAGACGACTAGATCGGCGACCCTAAGGACAACCCTGTACCAAGAACACCCCAAACTACCCTGCCGGACGACTCAAGTGACAACCCGTCCCGGCGAGCCGGAAGCAACCCTGGAAATCAACAATCTCCCGTGCCGGGCGACGAAAAGGAAATTCCGCCCCGGCTCGAAGGAGGAAATCCAAGCTCGCAGGAAGCAGTTGAGGGAACAATTTCTAATCCCGCGCAATCTTCAGCAAAAGCAGAAAACATCCCATGAGTAGCCAGATTAAGAAGTGGGACGGTGCTAACCGGTCTCAAACAAGTAAGGCCTGGTACAAATTTAGATTTTAATTTATATTTACAAAATTTAGAAAAGCGAGTTCGAGAGTCTGCAGCAATTTCTGTTATTGAGTGCGGCCAGATTGATAAACAAATAGCTTCTTCCATTAAGAAGAGACTCGAAAAAATCTAGCATTTAAAAAAAAAGAAACAGAAAAACTCCGAGAGGCGCTCAGTGATTTCGACGGATTCTCGCGCCCGCTTGCCGTAGAAAATAATAGTGAACATTGTGAACCCGATTTTAAGTGTCCCCGGCAGCTGAAATTGCCCTAAACTGGCTGGGCGACTCCCTTCTCTAAACCAGCATTAGCGACAATAGTTTTGGTGAAACCTCTTTAGAAAATACAGTGTTTAGATCAAAGCTGCAGAAGAATTTGAAAGTCGACATGGCAGACAAGATAAAAGTAGCAAAATTAGCGGCGCAATTGGTTCCTCTGTTTTCAGGTGAGCCAAGTCCTAAGTTAAGCCTAGAACTACAGACATTTTTGGGTTGTTGCAAACTCTTTTTTCTACAAATTCTCCCAACCAGACTTCGAGGCGAGGCATATCAGCTGTTCACCTAAGATATTCCTACGACATTCAAAAGGGTAGAGGAAGTCTAAAGAGGACGTAACTCCCCCGTTAGACGTACCAGGAAATGGTAAATAAATTGATAACTACACGTCAGTTCCTCCTCGAAACATTATCAGCCTTCACGGCAAGATTGAAGCAGACATTAAATTTGTGTAAAGAGGCGGCTGACTCAAAATATGGTGCCACAGCAGCACCACCAGTAAAATTCCAGTTGAAGGATTTAGCTAAAAGTGCGCTGAAAGCCGGTGTAGTGAACCCACACTTGTGCCACTATCTGTTGATGATAGATGATGGAACGCTAAATGAACTCACACAAAAGCCACTAGACATGGAACGGCTCCGTACCTGCAATTTCCGGTACCATTTAATCCAAATGTCTCTCTGAATAACCCGGCCCAATTACAAACAAACTATCTGCCACCAACCAATCCAGATACTTTAAACATGACGCAACCTGGAAAGGGGCTATGGCCCCATAGTTTGCCAAATAATACATTACATCCCCGGCATATACAGTTTACACAGTTTACACATACAACATCAAGTGAAAGGTAGATAAGTGAAAGTGTGAACCAAATAAATTCAAATGTAAGAAATAAAGATAAAATTCTGAGTAAAATCAATTGTAGTTTCTGTAAATTAAGAGGCCATACTTATTCAGAATGCCTAAAAACAAAGAACACGCCCTACTGTGTAAACTGTATGATGTATAACCACGATGTGCGAGATTGTAGACGCAAAAACGCTATTCCAAATCAGCCTAATAGAGATTTTTCCAATAATCGAGCTCCATCTGAATTAAAACCCAGCAATCAGCGAGTGTATCGTGTTCAAGTTAAATGTGGTTTTTGCGGTCGTATTGTACATGACCTGAAGTCATGCCAATATAAAAATAAATGGGAAACCGAGAGTCAGGGAGACGACAGCCGGTCGAGCCAAAACTCGCCGGCTCGACTTTAATCCCCAACGCACAAAATGAAGGGTCCACTCAGTCGCCCGAACCTTGTAACCCTACCATGAAATTTCCGATTTCCGTGTAGGACGGCCAAACCAAATTAGTAGTAGATACCGGAGCTGAGATAAACTTGATTAAGAAAAGGGCACTGAAGAATTTTGACACTGTAAGTACAGAGGATATAATTGCATTACAGACTCCATTCGGTACCGAAAAGACCAAGGAGACTTCAATTTTAAAAATAAAATACCTTGTAAATTCCAAGGTGTGAAAAACTTACCTGGGCTTTCCGATGATGGTCTCCTAGGAAACGACTTCCTAGCTAAACACTGCAATGTAGAGGGTCCGAATAGAACAGTAAGGTTTCCCCGTACGGAAACAAGCCCGGAAGAGTTTCCGTTGTGAATGATATTGGAACAGCGAACTCTTCCGGGATTGTTTCCGTACGGGAAACCCAAAAGGCAACCGAAATAATATCACTGGGAGAAAAGAAAAAAAAACCCAGGAGGTTTATGCATACCGGATCGGTCACAAAAGATTTGGACGAAGAAATGCTCTGTGTATCTCAGTTGATAGGCGAAGGAGTATTCCTCGCTAACAGCTTGCTCCGATCGGGAAAAACAGTATTGATTGGTATCCTCAATGGCAGTAGTAAACAAGTAGTCATGAGCAGCTTATCGCTGCATTTAACTTATTTAAAAGACTACACAAAAGTTCAGTTGACTGATACACAAGACCACAAAGCCTCACAAGTAGAACATATGACCTCAACACGGCCATTGAGCCAAAATAAAGACGAGCGTGGGAAAACCACACCACTCAGTAACGAAGACGCCAAACCATGGCCAACGAGTCAATTAATAGAAGAATCAGAACGCAAAAAAAGTCCAGATATCACAGAGTGTGCGCAACCATAACCTACATTGCCTACGAGCAATAAGCTATTTCTTATATTTCTGATATCCGTACTGACCTATCTGTTCCATTACTTCAATTCAAGGCCAAAGGGCCAAACACAGGACGAGTATAAAGGACTCACGAAACCTGAGTCAACAGAGCTCAAGTTGCATAGGGGCCTGCCGTCGAAAAAAAGAACTATAAAGAAGGAGGGCAGAGTCTGTGGATCTCGGGGAGTGAGAAAACGAAAGAAAGACAGGGAAATTATTAATAAAAACGAAAGAACAGCCACTCTACAAAATGTTAGATATCTCTACTCGGACTATGAAGAGCCGGAGGACTTAGTAAGCGATTCCCGTACGATCCAGCTGGAAAAGGAACTCGGCCTGGAAGAAAGCCTAAACACCGAAGAAAAAAGGTCTATTTTTCAAGTTGTGCACAGAATATAACGACATATTTTACCTGAATAGTGATAAACTCACCTACACAAATGCAATAACCCACCACATTTCCTTGGTTCAAGATCCGGCACCCATTAATCAGAAAATGTATAGGTCTCCAGAAACCCAGAAGAATGTTATAAATGAGCAGCTTCGAGAAATGTTGGACAGTGGTATAGTCGAGCCCAGTAAAAGCCCGTGGAATTCGCCTCTCCTGGTAGTCCCCATGAAAGCGGGACCAGAAGGCGATTTTCGAAAATTGGAAGAAAAGACTATAGGCGACGCATTTCCACTACCCCGAATAGAGGATATCCTCGAGCAATTAGGTCACGCACGGTATTTCATCACCCTCGATTTGGCCGACGGGTATCACCAAGTGCTAGTCGACCCAAAAGATCGACACAAAACCGCCTTCAGTACGAGTTATGGGCACTATGAGTTTAAGCGCATGCCATTCGGGCTTTAAGGAGCCCCGGCAACCTCTCAACGCCTCATGAATTTCGTTCTAACAGGCTTACAGGGGCTGGAGTGCTTCGTGTATCTGGATGACATGATAATCTATGGTAAGAACCTCAATGATCACAACGTAAAACTGCGTAAAGTGTTTGATAAACTATGAGAAAACAATCTCAAACTGCAGTCCGAAGAGTGCCAGTTCTTGAGAAAAGAGGTAGTCTAACTTGGACACAAATGTTCAAGTCAAGGGACACTACCAGACGCCAGTAAGCGTCCAGACCTTCCCTGTTCCCCGAACAGTAAGGAAAGTTCAATCCTTTTTAGGACTTGCCAACTACTACAGAAAATTTATACCCGACTTCTGAACGATAGTTCGTCCAATAACAAATTTACTCCGAAAGGATGTTAAATTTACTTGGACAGAGAAATGTCAGGAAGCTTTTCAAGCTATTAAACTAGCTTTGGTAACACCTCGACCTGATTTTTCCGAACCATTCAACTTGACGACAGACGCAAGTAGTGAAGCAGTAGCTGCGGTACTTTCCCAAGGGGAAGTGGGAAAGGATCTACCAATAGCCTATGCCAGTCGAACACTAAATAAGGCCGAAAAGAATTACTCCACCATTGAAAAGGTGTTACTGGCTATAGTTTGGGCCACAAGAAATTTTAGATGCTACCTCCAGGGACGCAAGTTCACGGTGTATACTGACCATAAACCACTAAAGGAGTCTTTAATGTGAAAGACCCAACTTCCCGTTTGGTGAGGTTTCATCACAAACTTTCCGAATTGGATTATCGCATCGAATACAAACCGGCGAAATGTAACACAAATGCAGACGCTCTGAGTCGCATTCCCCAGGAAGTCCCTGAAGACACACAGAAAACCTTCACGGTAAAAGCTGTAGTCCACCATCAAATGAACTCAGATGTGGACGAAAGCAATCCATTAGAAACGCAGAAGCATAGAACCATCAAATGCAACGTTGTGACAATGGCTCAAAACCAAAAGGCCCAAGAGGTTGAACAAAGCCTCCCTACAGAAGAACAAAAGCAGAGAAACACTACGAAACCGCTGCAGCGAAAAGCGCTTAAAGTGCCGGAAGAAATTCAATCCCCAGAGGTGGAAGAAAAAACCCCAGATACGCTTAAAGAAATACCGCCAGAAATAAGTAGAAATAACAAACCGGAAAAAATTACGATCTTTAGAGACTATCACGTTTCTCCCTTCGGTGGCCACCAAGGTATAATAAAAACTTATAAGCAGATAAGACGCAAGTATTGGAGGAAACACATGCTTAGCGACATCAGAAAGTACGTTAAAAAATGCTCCAAATGCCAAACGATGAAGGCATCCCCTCATTTCCGAATGCCAATGGTGATAACGGACATAGCAGAGCAACCATTTGACAAGGTCTACCAGGAAATTGTGGGTCCTTTGGAGGAAACCGCCACAGGTAATAAATATATCCTGACCTTTCAAGATAATTTGACCAAATTCGACGATTGGTATGCCATAAACAACGGGGAAGCAATTAGAGTAGCAAAAATTTTCTTCGACAAAATCATCACGCGCTACCGTATCCCCTAAAGAATAGTCACTGATCAGGGATCTAATTTCCTGAGTGAACTATTCAAAAGGATATGTAAACTCTTAAGGGTAAAAAACTACAAACTTCAGCTTATCATCCCCAGGCTAATGGAGCACTGGAGCGTGCCCATAGGTCCCTTATAGAGTACCTGCGAACCACCGTAGATGAAAATCCCAAAACATGGGATCAATATCTTCGAACTGCTGCGTTCGTGTACAATAACAGCGTACACGAGGGTACGAGGCTGACTCCAATTGACTGTCTTTACGGCTTTACAGCGGACGTTCCAACAAATTTAAAACGGGACCCTGAACCCGTTTATAACCATGAAAGCTATTACCATATACTAAGGTATAAGCTACAAAAATCATATTCTACAGCTCGAAAGAATCTTCTCGCTAGCAAGCAACGTTCTAAGAGGTATTACGATAAAACAATACGGCCCCTAGCATTCCATAGAAGATAAAGTCCTCCTCAAGAGTGAAAGCCGAAAGCACAAACTCTCACAAATTTGGGTAGGGCCATATCTGGTAACCTCAGTAATAAGTCCTGTAAACACAACCATCCAAATAGGTAAGCGCAGTGTCACAATGCATAACAATAGGTTAAAACCATATTATGATTAATGACGACTGGTTCTCAAAAAAAAAAAAGATAAAAAAAATAAAAACGGAAAAATTCTCTAAACTAGGTGTAAAAAATAACACATCCCAATATTAGCTTCACGATTAAACTAAGTATAGAGTAAGTAGTAAATAGCCCAAATTTTAACCGGGAAATGTTTTCTTTCATATAGAATGAAATACTTAATGATGAACTTGGTGTTCGAGATGTGCGTGTGGCGGGTCATCTTTGGACGACTACGACAATCTGGAGAACCGATCTCAATCTCCCCAATCCCTAATTCGGGAATATTGTTTGAGGACATGGACACCTTATTGGCGTACCACAGTACCTGGACAATATTGACGGAGTTGGACCTATCTGGGCTCACTAATCAGACCATGTTAGCAGAAAAAGCCGAAAGCTTGGTGCACCAGCTGTGTAAAAACTCGACTCAGTCATTCGACTGGTGTAAGGTGTAGCAAGTTCATGTACACAGTTTGCTGGAAAACATCAAACGACGCACAGAAACAATTCAAGAAGGGGTGCAAAAGTTCAGAGGTACAAGGTCAATTTTTGACGGAATGGGAAGCGCTCTGCACTTCATGTTCGGTACTATGGACAGTACGAATGAAAATGAAATTTATAGCCGGCTCAACGAACTGGAAACCAACACTCAGGCATTAACCAAGTTGGAGGCGCAACAAATCAGTGTGGTAAAAACAACACTCCAACAAATACAGAAACCCTTAACGTCACTTTTAGTACGCCAACACCAAATACAAATAAATAACTTACTAAATACAACAGACGATCTCAAAAAAGCCAACTCCGACAGGAGATTATAACTGGCCTCTTACTCCAAATAGTCGAAATAGAATTTCGACAACAAACTTTGCTAGACATGATACGGTCCAGTAAAACTACCCAAATTCATCCGTTATTAATATCACCAAACAAACTACTGGAGATTTACCACAAATCGCAATCTACTTGTCCAGAGCCCCAGGATTGCCTGTCCATGCTGTATCAAACAGCGCAGACACAACCTCTCCTCATGCGAGAAAAGGTAGTTATACGAATTAAGTTACCCATATTCAATGTACCTGAAATGAAATTGCAAAGGATACACTGTTTTCCAATACAGGTTGATAAGGAACATTCCCTTGTCCCGGACACAGAATATCCCTACAACGCCAACCAGATCGAAACTCAAGATTTCCTATTGTTAAAAGCCGAGGATGGTAAGGGATTTCATAAAGTCTCCAAGAACATCGGAGGCAGTACTTACGTAACGAAATTGGTAAAACCCCGAATTAAAGCCACGCTAACCACAGAGTGTGTAATTAAATTGGTGTTCAACGCTCTGTCGGAGAACGCCAATTGCAAACTGAGAGTACAACCCCCCCCCCCCCCCCCCCAACGCGCTGATCAAAATGAACAGACACAATGCGTGGATATTTCCGGTTACAGAACCCACAGTGATCCAAGTCACTTGTCCAGACAAATTCCATGTGTCCCGATTAACGAAACAGGGAACAATAGTAGTCAACGAGCCTTGTCAAATCCAGTTAAACGCACAAACTCTACCTTTTGAAGCAGAAAACTTTCATCCCCTCACCTTTGTGCAACCACAGTACTTTCACGCACAAACGAGACTGAAAGTCTCCTAAGGATGTATGAGGAAAGCGTGCCAAACGAAAATCATCAAAACAAACAACTTCACACAGATGTAATAATGGGGGATGAAGTTTCCGCTGTCATCCACAAGGGAACCAAATCATTGGATGAGATCAAAACTAAGGTACACAAGATAGCCCAAAACTCAGCGCCACACCACACCAATGTTCTTTCCCACACATCAATATCTCTAACCGGTCTACTTATGATAGCCATACCAGTATATGTGGCTATTAGGTGGTGGTGTCCATTCGCCAAAAGACAAAAACAAAAATCGCCCAAAGTTCAAATAGAACTGGGAACCAACCCGGAAACAGAGAAACCCGAAGAAGACAACCCAAAAGCTACAAGACCAAAGCCACTTAAAAGATCACGAACCCTTCCGAGGGCTCCATCAATTCAACTAGTTTAAATGTGGAACTCAAAATCGGGGGAAAAAATTCGGAAAATAGCCGAAACCAATTTTAAATACAAAAGACTTTTTTTCTACTTAGGCAAACAAGTCCAAAAGTATAAAACATTAAATAAAGTTTACATATAATAATAATTCTAGTACGTAGGAAGTAAAAAATATGTTTTTTTTTATTTATATTACAAAAATAACCATCAGTGTAAGTAAGAAATATTAATGAATCGACTTTACATTAGAAATAATAATATTTGATTACGTCTAGTTTAAAAAAAAACCTTAGTTAACCTAAGAAAAGTAAAACTTTTTAGCAACATACGACCGTATGAATTTTGATATAAATGGATTTTCGTTTCTCCTCTATAAAATGTATACTTAGATATAAAAATTAGAAATAATGAAATTCCACTAGGTACAACTAGTAGCGCAACCCACAACTGATTGCAGTGAAAAAAAATTGGTGAATAAACTTACACTAAGTTGAGTGAAGTTAAGCCAACAGAAATACATATTGAATAAAAGTTTGGAATAATAGTAACTACCGTTAGCACGTAGAAAGTATTTTTTTGTTATATATAAATAAAATAATTAAGATTAATTAACCTAAAAAACGTAGGATATTATATCCTTTCTTTTTGTATCTGTAAAATGTTAAATAGAAAAAAAATGCAAGTAAATGAACTAAAAATTTAACTAGACACAACTAAGTAGTGTAAGCAAATAATTTTTAATAATAAGAGAAAGAAATCTGTAATAGACATGTCGAACTGGCGCAGTACAGTAGAAAAAAATAGCACCAAACTACTAAAGTAATAAAAAAACATTTTTTTTGTCAAAAGCAAGTTAATTAAAATAATAAATTAAATTAAAAATAATAAAACAAATAAAATAACAATAAGTTAAACAAATAAAATTAGGACAACTATAAAATTGAACATAAGTAAATAATATTATTATAAAATATAAACGACCAAGTTCAAGTAGGCTACTAGAAGTTAAATTTAAAATTTCGGGTAGAAGTATCACATAGTATACAAGAAGGCCGATCAAGTACGACCCAGACAAAAAAAAAACACAAATCACCGCTGGTAAAATCCTGAAAACAAAAGAAGGGGGCATATAAATCAAAAGATTTCCTTTTATTGAAGAGTTTTTTTTTTATTATTCAAAAATTAAAGAAAAAAGAAGAAAGTAGGACAGATACCAAAAAAATTTAAAAGAAATTTTTTTTTCTCAATAAAAAAAAAGATACTGATTAACTGATTAGTCCCAGCCCTCATCAGAGTCTTCGTTGACAGCGGAAGGGGGTGGAGTTACCATCAGCGCCCGAATCAAGTCCGCGAATGGGGAATCAAACATGTAATGGCAACATTTGCAAAGCCCATGTATGCCGCTCCCATTAATAACACCACCTGAAAAAAAAATAATAAGGGAATATCAATGAACAAAAAAAAGGGGGCAGGTAAGACTTACCCATTGCTGTCCACGACTGACCCCCGTGTGGGTCTAACCACAGCTGAACTTGGTAGGAGCGTCCTACGATAGCTTCTTCGCACCATACGGTGAGGGGTCGATGGCCCGTTCTCCTCAATACCAGACGGAGGGGGCCACGCCAGCCAGGCCTAATGTGGACCACGGCAATCTCATAGGCAATAGTACAGAGCCCCGATGGGCTGTAGAAAGGACGATGATCTAAACGAGTGGCGAACAACATTTCGAGTGACCAAAAGATGCAATATATAAACTATGGGCACCCCAAAATGCTGAAACCAGCCACAATAGCCCAGATTAACAATTTTTTTTATCAATCTTCTCTAAAGTTTCATTTAGGTTCTTTTTCTTTTTGGTCCATTTTTCCGCCCCCATGAATATTATTAGATATTCACGCAAGATACAGACATTGTATCATTTTATATATTTTTTCGAGAGCTATTCCTCTTCAAAGAAAAGGTCTCTTATTCACAGAGGGAAGGAAAGTTGTGTAAACACACATACATGCAAAGAAAGCATCATTTAGCCTGGTAAATCTATTTAGAAAATTTTCATAAGCTTATGAGAAAAATACGCGAAGAAAACAGCATCAGTAGTTTTTCACATATTTTCCCCACAAATATTACGTTAAAGAATTTCACGATAAGAAAGTCGCGCAGCACAAATACATTACATGTATATGAGCGCCGCGATTTTCAAACGACGCACGGGACGGTGGCTGATGTTTATTAAAGGATAGTGTTACCTGAAGAGCCAATGACTTATCCATCCCGTCTAAACACCTCCGATGGGGCCTCCGAACTATAGTCACGGAGCACCCACACCAGTGGCATCTAACCAGTCCTGGACTCTGAGACTCTTGGCTTTTTGCAGCGTTCAGTGCTGATACTTCGTACTACTTCCTGGAAGACGAGGACCTACCTGAAAGAGAAAGGAGAAAAGCGGCAGCATCCGTAAGAAATTAGTATCGACTAACTACTAAACTGAACTAACCCTTAGATAAGTGGTAGGAAATAGACATAGTTAGTTACACTAACCACACACTAACAACTAACCACAATTAGTATTTAGTAATGCATTGTGCTATATGTACCTGGAAAAGCCACTGGAGCGATGAATGAGCAATATTTTCAGTATCTCCACTCAAAATGACATCGACCTCTTTTTCTTGCTCCAACAATGCTGCAACTTTATCGCGAGTCTCACCATTAGATCCATCGTCGGACATGTATCCACTTTGATCTCCCTCATGCACTAAAGCATATTCCAATTTCTTGCTCAATTCGTAATAACATTCCACAATAGAATTGCTCGCTTGAGCATAAAAGGCAAAAACTATATCAGTTAACCTGCAGAATGATTTCGGTTCCCTTTGATGATTAGGGGATATCCGACAAATTGTACGTCCTTGAATTTTAGCGCAAGCTTCTGAATGTGAAAGCTCCAGTTTTACTGCGAACACTGTTAGCAGAATTTCATCCGTAAATCCAGACAGCTGGCACTTATGGATATTTGTTGTTTGCTGCTACGGCGATTTAAAAATCATCATCAACAATATTCACTGAGTCGGGGCTTCTCCGCCTGTTTTCTGTAGTAGGGTCACTATTTTTATTTTTATAGATAAGCGCTTCGTGACCAGCGTAATCCAAACATTTTTATCTTTAAATAAAACGCTAATTATAAATAAGAAAGGGTAAAAGCTGATAACTGCTCGCAATCACAAATACCTGCTGTACTTTTACCATTTTACCAGGCGTTGTATTCGCTCTCTATTCCCAATAAGAACAGAAATTTACTGGCATCAGAGCCCCTCCTTTGGATCTTTGTTTTCATTTTAATCCTTTTACGTTGTTTGGTGTAGGACTCGCACTTTTGCAGTTTCTCCAAAACAAAACATATCTCGTGGAGTTGGTGTTTAAAAAGAAGAGAGAAACCTGTAAAGAAAATTATAAACGTCAAAACTAAAAAAAATAAACAAAATATCGAATCTCAGCATACTGAGATGAGATTTGTTCGATGTTGCGGCTATGGCTGCAACATCATGGCTGAAACAGAATTCAACATCCCCACGCCACAAATGTTTGCTTGAATGAATTTTATAATGTGGAATTAATTAATGATGTGCTCGATATATCAAACATTGCTCTTTTTATTCGCACAATTTTCCCAGGCACAACACTGAATATTCGAAAATTGCCTTGAACTGTCCTATAACGTAATCGCGACAACTTCATTCTGTTCAAGCGGTAACAGAACTAAAGCGAACACTTTTCGGACTATCAAACTTTAGCCATAGCAGAAAGAAAGGCCGCGAGATTTTGGACAGCTAAAGGCTGCTTTTATGCTCTGCAGTGACTGTACGTGTGCACTGGCAGAGGTTTGTGTATTCAATTGCAAATTCTTATACGTAAACTATAAAAAGAAATATTCTGTCCTTAGCGCAGTACGAAACTCACCGGTAAAGAACTGAAGCTTCCCTCTTTATAGAATAGGTGGCACTATAAATTCTCCACACATTTTACTAAGCATTTTAATGCTCGTAGGAGTAGCCTTGGATGACTGCTAAAGTCTTGTCATTTCCTATGTCTAATTTGCATTATTATTTTGATTGAGGAAAAGTTAAATTTGTTTTAATTGATTACTTTGCTTTCTCCAAAATGAAGAAGAGAAGATGTTACCAGCGATTATTTTTTTGGCGAGCCACCAGAGTTCGCCCATGCCGATTTAGAGTAAGTTCCTAAATAAATTCCGAATTCGGGAGAACGAAGAACGAGGGCCGAATTTCCGAAAGGTTCTTTTTTTGGTGTGGGATCTTGAGAGCGACAAGGGAATGACGGAAAAGTGTAACGAAAGTATAGTTTTCCACAAAAAGTACTGAAAAAAATTAAAAGAAAAAGTTAGGGTTTTTGCTTAAAAAGCGAATAGAAACAATAGAAACAAAACCGAATTATCAAATAAAAAAAAATAAAGAAGAAGGTTAGCGCCCTGCCCGAGAATCCTGTCTTTTGCTGCTCGTGTTCAATTTATCGCTGAAGGAAGCACAGCGGAGAGCCAGGAGAAAAGTAAACGCCGGCTGCGGCCCATGCAACCCGATGAACAAAAGATAAGTACCTACTTAACTTAAGAATTTTATATCCTTTGAAATTTTCACCAGCACGACACCTAACCTAAACTCAATACACGTGCGAGGGACGAAGGGTCGTCGAGCACTGTTAGCCCTACAAGGCATCCCTATTTTAAGTCAGCAAGAGCGCAGTGCTGCATTTACAATAATTCAGATGTCCCGATAGGGTGCGATTCAGCGTACATAACCGAGCTGTCCACGTCAAAAAATTCCTGAGACTGTCCAGGGAAAAGAAAACTTTGCGAAACCGAATCGCAACCTCCGGGTAGTTTATCGCTTACGAGTGCTTATATTGTACGGTGACTGGTACTGTCACGGCGCGCGCGGTTGGGCTGGTAAGTTCGCTCGTTCCTGGGTGGCGCCCCAGTTAGGACAGTCGAGACATCCTGGTTGAAATGCAATGTGTGCAAATAACAAAAAAACAAAAGAAAAATTGTTATTTATTTAAATTTTGAAGTGATAAGATAAAGATCATTGTTGAATTGGTAGTCTGTGAACTCAGGTAGTTAAGTCGAATTAAATTAGGATTGAAATTGTACCTACTATATTTGGAACTTTTGTTTTTTTTTTCTCGTTGAAATTATATTGAACTTAGTTTTGTTCAAGAAAGAATTTTTTGGGATTCTCCGGTATATAGCAAAAGCTAGAAACGTTCTAATTTGTTATTTCATCACTCAACTCATTAATTTTCGGTGACAAGTTTCAAGTCTTGGTTTGACTCATCAACCACCCAATTTCGCTATTTGGGACCTGTTGATGAGTCAAACCAAGACTTGAAACTTGTCACCGAAAATTAATGAGTTGAGTGATGAAATAACAAATTAGAACGTTTTTAGCTGTTGCCATATACCGGAGAATCCCAAAAAATTCTTTCTTGAACAAAATTAAGTTTAACCCGGTAAAAAGTCAAAAAGAGTAATCTTTTTATTTTATTTATTTTTCCTCCTGGGCTCGTATAGGAGTGTTCTTTCCTCATATAATTCACACCCAGAATTTATTTTGAGTTTATATGAGAAGAGATCAGTTTGATCTATTTTCAAGCGTCTGCAGCAGGCAGAAAACCAAGCTGCACCGATGAGTGGAAGGTTTTCTGCTGACACGAAACGCTTCTTCTTCCTTTTTCTTCTTTATTTTTCAGCCCACTGCGTGGCGGATACAGGTTCGATTCGCTTCGAATGAATCTGCTTCTTTAAAAAAATTTTTACATTTTTTTTAATAAATAAAAAAAAATTTTTTTTGTATTTTTCTCAAACTTTTCATTTCTTTCTTCTTTTTTCAACTTTTCATTTGTTTTTCAATTCACCCAATTTCGCTATTTGGGACCTGTTGATGAGTCAAACCAAGACTTGAAACTTGTCACCGAAATTTAATGAGTTGAGTGATGAAATAACAAATTAGAACGTTTTTAGCTGTTGCCATATACCGGAGAATCCCAAAAAATTCTTTCTTGAACAAAATTAAGTTTAACCCGGTAAAAAGTCAAAAAGAGTAATCTTTTTATTTTATTTATTGAACTTAGAAAAAAATAAATTGTGATTTGGATTTCCTATTTTATAAATTTCATTGCAGTGAGTGTGGACAAAATAGACTAACGAAGCCGGACAAAGCTAAATGAACACAAATTTGTGAGAAGACTGAATTTTTTTTTGTGTGTCTCCTATTTTTCTCTACCATAACCAATCCTTGCGGCAAATGAATTTACTTTATATTTGGTTTTAGAGTGGACATATCGAGCTTGGAGTGCGTGTTCGGATTACTTGAACTAAGAGAAATAAGGGCCAATTTTCTTTTGTACCCTTTCTGACAATTTTTTTTTGTAAAGACATCTGATCGCGGGTTCTTAGCCTGGTTACTGTTTCTCTTGTTTGCCCTTAAAGACTGAACTTTTCGAACTTCGCCAAATAGAAAGAACGAATAAACTGTGTAAAAATCCGCTCGGACACAACCTTTGAAGAAGTTTCCTCAGAACAGACAGATTGAGAAAACAGAGATTTTGTAACACTGGTGTCAAGTGTGGGGTTGACGAACGTTTTCTTAATCGAAAACTTTCCACGAAATTCCGAAAACCATGACAGAGGAAGGGGACCAACAAGTTAGCGAAGGGGAAAAGGACGGGTTGCAAGGCCCCGCAGCCGCCTTGAAAGATCCAGCTGCCAATATTACTGTAGAGTCCCTCGCTGCTAAATTAGAAGAGCAGAACGCACAAATGCACAGTATAGAGGGCCAATTAACAAGACTCTTAAGCTCCTTTGATTTTTTTGGCAGGACAGCCTACGCCTCAAGGAGCGCCGGATGGAAGAATGGAAACGGGGCGTCCCAGTGGTATACGTTTTGACCTTGCTTCAGAAGGGGAGGAATCAAAACCAAAGAGTGGGAGAGATGAGTCCTCGATTTTCGAATTAGGAAACCAGCCCTCAAATAATAGTACTGTGGTGGACCCACCTCTCCCAAGCATTTCTGTGAGCGAAGAAGAGTTGAAGAAACTTGCGGCTCATTTTGGGTATAGTTTGGTTCGTGAAATCTCAGGCGCGGCAGGGCTGAACTCCGAGGCGGTGACCAATCGTTTACCAAGGCAGACCATACGTCGGCCAAGTGCTCAGTCTACAGCAGTTGGCAGGCCAGAACCAGTTTCAGCTCATCCCTCGAATGAGCAGCCTAATGCCGGTCATTCGCTCCAAAGACAGGGCGAACAATCTCTCCCCCCTCGAATGGAGAGTAAATTTTCTAGCGAAACAGAAAACGTGGCGCGCCCACCTACCTCACGAAAAACATCATGCGAAGCCTGTCAGTCTGTGTCTCTTCGTGGTGGCTGCTCCAATAATGAGGCCACTGTTTCATCAATGGAAGAGCAACAGACCTTTTGTGTGCGAGCCCATGATGCGATACGACCACGAATGTCTCCTTCCGAGTACACCGGAAAGACGCCCTGGAATGAATTCCAGATCCATTTCGAGATAGTTGCCAGGGCGAATGGGTGGAACGAGTCGTTGCAAGCACTATATCTACCTGTGTATTTGCTAGGATCGGCATTGACATTTTATCAGACCCTGCCAGTAAGTACGCACAACAACTACTCTGCGCTCCTAAAAGCATTCAAGGCCCGCTGCATGTCTGATGAGCAGGAAGCCGTCGCGCACATAAAATTGATGAGCCGGGTTCAGAAGAAAGCGGAGAAGCTGGTAGAATTTGGAACAGAAGTACACCGTCTAACTAATCTGGCGTTTCCTGATTGCTCCGACATTGCTCAGACTAAAATCGCATTATGGCAGTTTATTGATGGGATATCCAATACTGAGATTCAGCAGCGGGCTCGCGATCAGAGACCAATGACCCTAGAGGCTGCCTTGGAAATAGCTGTTTGTATCGATAACAGTTATAACGCCACCCAAATGACCCGCCAACAACCCAGAATATACACAGCCGAAATGGAAGCTGTAGCATCCCCCACTTATGAGCAGGGAAACGCAAATCAGCTGGATTATAGAGGGGGCGGAATCCAGCTGCACCAAAAAGAGGAAACGTCCTCAGAATCAACGCGGAGACTGTAGAGAATTCAGCCACTTCTAACCATCTCCAGGAGCGGAAAACAATGGCGATGAGCTCACAGCCAGATGAAAAGCAGGCAAAACCAACCCGAATGACAGGCATCATTCGGTGGGTTGATCGACATCAACGTTTCGGCTTTGTACGCTGCGCCGATAATCGCATGGACATTTTTATTCACCAATCAGACCTTCCCGTGGTAGACGCACGGGAAGTTATGCTGGAAAAGGGAACAGAAATAGAACTCGAGGTCCTCCAAGGTCCCAAGGGACCTCGTGCCACGAATATACGCCGTCTTTTCAAAGCAACTACCAGTGAGAGAGGGACAAGAACGGACAAATTAGATCTGGCTCAGATACGTAGTGCAACAAAGCGGTCAACGTCCAGTAACACACAGCCTACCACGAATATAAGCGGCGTGGGGGCAGAAAAAAGAGGACAGATGGAAACCATCGCTCTTATCCATAGCAACCCTTTAAACTAACAGCGTCTGATCCAAAGGGGCTAGGGTCTGTACCTGCGCGCATAGCCCCAATAATTTTTCTCGGCTCTCTCAATAGCGGGCGGCATTTAACCAGCAGAGAGTTCTTAAATGGAGTTAAAATCGACTTTGTTATAGATACAGGGGCAACCCACTCAATTGTACATCCATCAGTCCTTCGACGAAATCCAAACGGCGTCGACATTGTGCCATCTCAAGCTTTCAGTAGAGGAGTTAATGGAGAACTATCAACCGTCGATGGCACCGTATTACTGCCGATGAAGATTGCGAGCGTAGAAATACAGCATCTTTTCTATGTATCCAACATTTTCTCTGAATGCATTCTAGGGGTGGACTTCTTGGCACCCGACAAGTGTGCGATAGACCTCCACCGAGGTGTTTTACAAGTCGACCAAACTTCCGTCCCTCTTTTCGGACCTCATTTAAATGGCTGCGTTGCGCAGTTAGCCTCAGCGATAAACATCCCTCCAGGAACCGAAACCATTGTTCCAGTTCGTTGCCCTAAATCCGATGCTGATATCTTACTGACAACTGAAGTCAGTGGTACTTCAGACTGGATGCTAGTCAGTAGTCTCTGTCACTCTAAAAATGACCTATTTCTCACCACGATATATAACCTCTCAGATAAAGTAATACACTTCAAAGAGGGAGACGAAATCGGAAGGCTGGAATTCGAACCAGACATCTTAGAAATCGCTTCGTGTGCCTCTCAGAACGTGCTACCTGAGCCTCTCGTCGATTTATTTGAGCGCAGCTCAAGTGACTTAAATGAACACCAGCAGAAACAGCTCTACGAATTGATCACCCGTCAACAGGATATATTTGCACACGGTTCAGATGATCTTGGGCGTACCTCCATACTGAAGCACAAAATTAACACAGGAGCGACATCCCCGATTAAACAGCCAGCCCGCCGAATTCCGTTTTCTCGACGCGTGGAAGCAATTGCCTTAATCGACGATATGAGGAAGCAAGGGGTTATCCAACCTTCATGTAGTCCGTGGAGCTCACCAATAGTTCTGGTACGAAAGAAAGATGGTTCATTGCGATTCTGCGTAGACTACCGTAAACTGAATGCCATCACAAAAAAAGACTCATACCCCTTACCACGCATCGACTTAACACTTGATGCCTTAGAAGGCTCGTGCTGGTTTGCGACGCTGGACTTGAAATCGGGATATTGGCAGGTTGAAGTTCAGAAAGAAGATCGGGAAAAGACGGCATTTACGATTAACGATGGATTATGGGAATTTTCGGTGATGCCCTTTGGACTCTGTAACGCTCCTGGTACTTTTCAACGATTGATGGAAGTAGTCCTTGCGGGAATTCAACCTCGATTATGTCTTGTCTATCTTGACGACATTATCGTCCATGCTTCGTCCAGTTACTAACCAATCTAGATGAAATTTGTCAGCGACTTCGAGTGGCTGGTTTGAAAGTTTCGCCATCAAAGTGCTCTCTGGCCAAGAAGGAGGTAAAATATCTCGGGCACATTATTTCAGAACGGGGGATAGCGACGGACCCTGATAATATCGCCACAGTTAGAAGTTGGCCTCGACCCAGGAATAAAACTGACGTGCAAAGCTTTTTGGGCCTTTGTGCCTATTATCGAAGATTCGTTGAGAATTTCTCGGAAATCGCCAAGCCACTGACAATGCTAACTGAAAAATACAGAAAATTTGAATGGGCAGATACTTGCAATGCCGCATTCGAGAACCTAAAGCAACGACTTACGACAGCTCCGATTTTAGCTCGTCTAGAAGAAGATGGACCTCTGATTCTAGATACGGACGCTAGTCACTTCGCTTGGGGAGCTATACTCTCCCAACTACAAAACGGGCAAGAGCGGGTGATAGAATATCACAGCAAGACTTTTTCGCGTCCGGAGCTCAACTATTGTGTTACTCGAAAAGAGCTCCTGGCATTGGTCAAGGCTGTAGCCCACTTTCAGCGGTACTTGATTAGTCGACATTTTCTTGCTCGTACTGACCATGCCTCCCTAAAATGGCTTACTAATTTCCGCCACCCTGACGGACAAATCGCCAGATGGATTGAGCAACTGCAGCAATATGACTTCCGAGTCGAACACCGGCCAGGAGTGAAACATAAAAATACTGATGCATTGTCAAGAAGACCTTGTGAAGTTGCAAACTGTCAATATTGCGCCCGAGTGGAATTAAAGGAAGCCACAGTTTTAGCTTGCACGATCGAAGACGACGAACTGAGTGACCTACAAAGAACAGATTGCGTCCTAAAGCACGTACATAAATGGCTTAGAGATGGCCAACGCCCTTCTCGCGAAGAGATCTCTCATCTGGATCCAGACCTCATATCATATTGGTCAATGTTTGAAGAATTATGTCTTCGAGATGAAATAATATGCCGCCCGTACCAAACCCGAACTTACGTAGTCTATCAAGCGCTGCTACCAAAATCTCTTCGCCAGCAAATTCTAAAAGAACTCCACGACAGCCCCTCGGGAGGCCACTTTGGCAGCGACAAAACCTTGGCTCGAGTTAAGGCGCGCTATTACTGGCAAGGATGCAGTCAAGATTTCCGGAACTAATGCGTCTGCTGCCCTACATGTCAAGCCCGAAAAGGGCCCCAGCCACGTCAACGAACACCGCTGCAGCTATACAACATCGGGTCACCGTTTGAGAGAATTGCCATTGATGTTTGTGGACCTCTACCTGTAACAGACAGAGGAAACAAATACATCTTAGTCACGATGGATTACTTTACAAAACGGCCGGAAGCTGCGCCAATACCAGATCAAACAGCGGAAACTATCACAGAACTCCTGATTCGAGACGTTTTCTCTCGCTTTGGGCTGCCCTGCCAGCTTCACTCAGATCAAGGCCGGAACTTTGAGTCGGATATCTTTCAAAAAGTATTGTGGCGATTCGGTGTCGATAAGACCAGGACAACGCCGCGGCATCCACAATCCGACGGAATGGTGGAGAGATTCAACAGAACGCTAGCAGACTACCTAGCTAAATATGTCTCAAATGATCAGCGCGATTGGGATCTACACCTGACTTTTCTGCTGTTAGCGTACAGAACAGCTGTCCACGACACCACACAGCTGACCTCTACCATGCTGATGTTTGGCCGCGAACTACGTCTACCAGTCGACCACATAAGAAGCTTACCGACAGGAGAGCCCCAACCAATTGGAGGTTACCTTCAACAACTTCAAAACCGACTGACCAGTGTTCACGCCTTCGTGAGGGAGCAACTTGCTAGCAAATCGCAACGGATGAAAGATCGATACGACTTGCGAGCGAAATCAAACGATCTCGAAGTAGGACAGAAGGTGCTATACCACAACCCGAAGCGAACAAAAGGTCGTTCACCAAAGCTACAGTGTGACTGGGAGGGTCCATACACCATCGTCGGGAAGTTAAACGACACCGTATATCGCATTCGCAGTAGTCGGGCACGTGATGAGAAAATAGTCCATCGGGACCATCCCGCTATATATTGCGAGCCTAGCTTATAGTTCTCTGAAAAAAAAACTTTCACGATTCTGATAAACAAAGGACAGACAATCACTAATCGATAGTTCTTTTCAGATCGTTAGTAATTCATTAGGAAAAGAGATAATCCAGCTGTTAAAGCGCTCGGATGGAACTTCGAGCTGCTGAGAGGGGGGCAGTGTTACCTGAAGAGACGATGACTTATCCATCCCGTCTAAACACCTCCGATGGGGCCTCCGAACTATAGTCATGGAGCACCCACACCAGTGGCATCTAAGCAGTCCTGGACTCTGAGACTCTTGGCTTTTTGCAGCGTTCAGTGCTGATTCTTCGTACTACTTCCTGGAAGACGAGGACCTACCTGAAAGAGAAAGGAGAAAAGCGGCAGCATCCGTAAGAAATTAGTATCGACTAACTACTAAACTGAACTAACCCTTAGTTAAGTGGTAGGAAATAGACTTATTTAGTTACACTAACCACACACTAACAACTAACCACAATTAGTATTTAGTAATGCATTGTGCTATATGTACCTGGAAAAGCCACGCAGGAGCGATGAATGAGCAATATTTTCAGTATCTCCACTCAAAATGACATCGACCTCTTTTTCTTGCTCCAACAATGCTGCAACTTTATCGCGAGTCTCACCATTAGATCCATCGTCGGACATGTATCCAATTTGATCTCCTTCATGCACTAAAGCATATTCCAATTTCTTGCTCAATTCGTAATAACATTCCAGAATAGAATGGCTCGCTTGAGCATAAAAGGCAAAAACTATATCAGTTAACCTGCAGAATGATTTCGGTTCCCTTTGATGATTAGGGGATATCCGACAAATTGTACGTCCTTGAATTTTAGCGCAAACTTCTGAATGTGAAAGCTCCAGTTTTACTGCGAACACTGTTAGCAGAATTTCATCCGTAAATCCAGACAGCTGGCACTTATGGATATTTGTTGTTTGCTGCTACGGCGATTTAAAAAACATCATCAACAATATTCACTGAGTCGGGGCTTCTCCGCCTGTTTTCTGTAGTAGGGTCACTATTTTTATTTTTATAGATAAGCGCTTCGTGACCAGCGTAATCCAAACATTTTTATCTTTAAATAAAACGCTAATTATAAATAAGAAAGGGTAAAAGCTGACAACTGCTCGCAATCACAAATACCTGCTTTACTCTTACCATTTTACCAGGCGTTGTATTCGCTCTCTATTCCCAATAAGAACAGAAATTTACTGGCATCAGAGCCCCTCCTTTGGATATTTGTTTTCATTTCAATCCTTTCACGTTGTTTTGTGTAGGACTCGCACTTTTGCAGTTTGGTGTTTAAAAAGAAGAGAGAAACCTGTAAAGAAAATTATAAACGTCAAAACTAAAAAAAAATAAACAAAATATCGAATCTCAGCCTACTGAGATGAGATTTGTTCGATGTTGCGGCTATGGCTGCTTCGATAACATCATGGCTGAAACAGAATTCAACATCCCCACGCCACAAATGTTTGCTTGAATGAAATTTATAATGTGGAATTAATTAATGATGTGCTCGATATATCAAACATTGCTCTTTTTATTCGCACAATTTTCCCAGGCACAACACTGAATATTCGAAAATTGCCTTGAACTGTCCTATAACGTAATCGCGACAACTTCATTCTGTTCAAGCGGTAACAGAACTAAAGCGAACACTTTTCGGACTATCAAACTTTAGCCATAGCAGAAAGAAAGGCCGCGAGATTTTGGACAGCTAAAGGCTGCTTTTATGCTCTGCAGTGACTGTACGTGTGCACTGGCAGAGGTTTGTGTATTCAATTGCAAATTCTTATACGTAAACTATAAAAAGAAATATTCTGTCCTTAGCGCAGTACGAAACTCACCGGTAAAGAACTGAAGCTTCCCTCTTTATAGAATAGGTGGCACTATAAATTCTCCACACATTTTACTAAGCATTTTAATGCACGTAGGAGTAGCCTTGGATGACTGGTAAAGTCTTGTCATTTCCTATGTCTAATTTGCATTATTATTTTGATTGAGGAAAAGTTAAATTTGTTTTAATTGATTACTTTGCTTTCTCCAAAATGAAGAAGAGAAGATGTTACCAGCGATTATTTTTTTGGCGAGCCACCAGAGTTCGCCCATGCCGATTTAGAGTAAGTTCCTAAATAAATTCCGAATTCTGGAGAACGAAGAACGAGGGCCGAATTTCCGGAAGGTTTTTTTTTTTGGTGTGGGATCTTGAGAGCGACAAGGGAATGACGGAAAAGTGTGACGAAATATAGTTTTTCACAAAAAGGTGCTGAAAAGAATTAAAAGAAAAAGTTAGGGTTTTTGCTTAAAAAGCGAATAGAAACAATAGAAACAAAACCGAATTATCAAATAAAAAAAAAAATAAAGAAGAAGGTTGGCGCCCTGCCCGAGAACCCTGTCTTTTGCTGCTCGTGTTCAATTTATCGCTGAAGGAAGCACAGCGGAGAGCCAGGAGAAAAGTAAACGCCGGCTGCGGCCCATGCAACCCGATGAACAAAAGATAAGTACCTACTTAACTTAAGAATTTTATATCCTTTGAAATTTTCACCAGCACGACACCTAACCTAAACTCAATACACGTGCGAGGGACGAAGGGTCGTCGAGCACTGTTAGCCCTACAAGGCATCCCTATTTTAAGTCAGCAAGAGCGCAGTGCTGCATTTACAATAATTCAGATGTCCCGATAGGGTGCGATTCAGCGTACATAACCGAGCTGTCCACGTCAAAAAATTCCTGAGACTGTCCAGGGAAAAGAAAACTTTGCGAAACCGAATCGCAACCTCCGGGTAGTTTATCGCTTACGAGTGCTTATATTGTACGGTGACTGGTACTGTCACGGCGCGCGCGGTTGGGCTGGTAAGTTCGCTCGTTCCTGGGTGGCGCCCCAGTTAGGACAGTCGAGACATCCTGGTTGAAATGCAATGTGTGCAAATAACAAAAAAACAAAAGAAAAATTGTTATTTATTTAAATTTTGAAGTGATAAGATAAAGATCATTGTTGAATTGGTAGTCTGTGAACTCAGGTAGTTAAGTCGAATTAAATTAGGATTGAAATTGTACCTACTATATTTGGAACTTTTGTTTTTTTTTTCTCGTTGAAATTATATTGAACTTAGAAAAAAATAAATTGTGATTTGGATTTCCTATTTTATAAATTTCATTGCAGTGAGTGTGGACAAAATAGACTAACTAAGCCGGACAAAGCTAAATGAACACAAATTTGTGAGAAGACTGAATTTTTTTTTGTCTGTCTCCTATTTTTCTCTACCATAAGCAATCCTTGCGGCAAATGAATTTACTTTATATTTGGTTTTAGAGTGGACATATCGAGCTTGGAGTGCGTGTTCGGATTACTTGAACTAATAGAAATAAGGGCCAATTTTCTTTTGTACCCTTTCTGACAATTTTTTTTTGTAAAGACATCTGATCGCGGGTTCTTAGCCTGGTTACTGTTTCTCTTGTTTGCCCTTAAAGACTGAACTTTTCGAACTTCGCCAAATAGAAAGAACGAAGAAACTGTGTAAAAATCCGCTCGGACACAACCTTTGAAGAAGTTTCCTCAGAACAGACAGATTGAGAAAACAGAGATTTTGTAACAACAGAATTACATTTCTTCAAGCCACCGTCCATCGAAAAATATTCTGGACTTATTTAATCAAGTCCGGAACGAATGAAAAATTTTCTGAGGGTAAAAATGCAAACTATGCATTTTCTACCCTGAACCATGGCTCTTGATCGCAATGAAAGTGATCAAAAGGGGAGTTCGTTTTAAAATTCTCATCGGTGCGGTTGTCGAAAGAAAGAAATTGAATAATCGGTCGTGCTTGGTCGGAGATAAAAAAGAAGATAGTTAACTTTTGCAACGGAAACAGATACGAGTGGAGTAATTAACTTGGTGATACAAACTAAATTGTTTTTACAATTTACCTTAGTTTTAGCAAATAACTTAGTTCTATGAAATAACAGATTTAAGTGGTTTGCAAAGCAAAAGAAAAAGGAAAATAGAAGGAGTGAAATTAGGCTAATTTTTGTGTTATTAATTAAAGTGTAAAAGAAAAGAGAGAATAATAAAGAAAATCAGAGTGGATAACCAACACACAGGCATTTTGGATTAACAGTATCCTGTCCCCGTTTTATGAGGTAAGAGCGAAATATATTGTAACACTGAACATTTTTCAGTTGAGCAGTGCAATTATGAGGACGAATTTGATTTTGGTCCGATTGAAACCTGGCTAGTCGATTCATCTCAACGTTTATGTTCACCGTCTTTGATTGATGCCCGCTGCTTTCAGTTGAGATATAATTTATTTTCAAAGCTTTCCAAATTATCTGTTTAATATTTCAATGCATAATTATGAATAGATGGTACATTTACTCCCCTACAAACAAGTTTGCTCGGGAAGAGGTAAGTGAAGCAAAGTAATATCTGTACATTTTGGAGAGATATTTCTTTGCATCTTTTCCCTTTTCCCAAGAAAACCGGCTTGCATACTGCATCAAGAATACTTGTGTGGGATATCCCATTACCTATCACACTCGAGTCGATCTGGCTACCGAATTATTGCCTGGAAAATTAATTTCATGTGGATCGATAATTAAAATAGGCGTAATAAAATAATTTTTTTTTTTTGTAACAAAAAAACAAAACGTTGAAAATATTTCAACTTGAGACGCGCAACACCTTGCCAGCTGCAGTTGAGACAATTAATTTTTGCACAACATTGAAATTGTGAGTGAAAATTGTACGTTTAAGTAATGCCACAGTAATTAATAACTAGTTAATTTATTTATTTACGATGTAATGATTTTATTTAATAATGGAAGGAAAATTCAACACATGTTAGAGCGTCATCATTGGAACACCATAAGCAACAGGCAATGAGTCCGCGTCAGCATCAGCAACATCATTCGTGACAGCTTCTCGCGACAGCGTCACATTTTAACTCAGGCTTAAAGTTCTGTTTTTCGTGACGTTACTAGTTCTCGGACTATTACTAAGGGATAAGATTAATCGTAAGATTCGCGAAGCCAAGCGAGCGTATTTTAGACAGAAATTTGATCTAAAGGCTCCTCTGAAAGTGCTTTTGCATAATCTGCGAAATGCCTCCGTACATGGAAAAACTGGAACCTAAGTCCGAGTAAGCTTAATAAATATTTCGCAGTAAATCATAATTTGCAAGCCTGTAAGCAGTCCCCCTTACAAAGTTTAAATATCTCGCCTAGGCCACATGGCTTTAGTTTTCGCGGTGTGGATCGTGAGGAAGTGTTAGAGGCCATATTCTCTATTAAATCGCATGACACTGGCCCTGACAAGATGTCTCCGCGATTAGTGAAGTTAATATCTTCGTTTATTGTCGGCCCTCTTTTGCATATTTTTAATTCCTGCATCAATAAGTCAGTGTTTCCCAAGATATGGAAAATAGCGCATGTGATCACTATCCCAGTTTACTTTGTTTCTTCTCTTAAGTAATCGAAAAGCTGTTGAATTGCGCCGACTAAATGGAAAATCCTTGTAGATAACAGAGTCCCTGAAATACAAAGCCTCTTTGACAAAAGCATATGTAGATATGTATCATCTAATTAAAATTCTGCGGATATTGCTTCAAGAGCAATGTTTATTCATGCTTGCTTCCCACAACCTTTTAACAGTCTGGTAAAAATAAAGTATTCCTCTCAATTTTTAAGAGACCGTTTATTCTTAACTTTCAAACTTAATAAAAATTTAACTGCAAGTATCTTAGGACTCTCAGCATTTGGACTTATCATCAATAGCCAATAATTTTAGATATGTAAACAGAATTTCAGATACACCTAAACAGAAAAATTCCCTATCATAAAGCAGACACAAAATGCTGAAGTTTAGTTTTCCTCTAAATAGATCTAATGACAAACACACGATTTTTACATGCAAAAGCTGTTGTTATCGAGCCGCCTGGCTCGCGCTGAGAAAATTTCGTTGTCAAAAACAACAACTGCTTATGTGAAAATTAGTGATCGCAGTTACAAATATAAGTGCGAAAATGCAAAATTATTATATAATTCGATTTTGAGTGTGGGAATATGGTCATCACACCTGTGTGATGCCTGTATATAAATTGAACCCTGATGTGGCATAAGATTAAAATAATTCAAGTTAATAGTGCGTTTTTGATTTTCACGCTACATCGTTTTAGCTGGATGCATTGGTATTGTACCTAAGAATCAATTCATCAGTGTGATGGTATCCCAGTAGGAAAATTAGGTATCTATTCCATTCTCGTTCGATGAATTCTTCGAAGAAAATGTTTAATATAGTCTTCAAAGAAAATGTTAACTAATGATCATGCAGAATGTCAGCAAAGCATGTTCGTTCTTGTCACACGCACTTCACTGACTCATCCATTATCGCTAGAAACGATGACATTTGCTTTCAGTGATTCAGTTGAAACAGGTCGTTTTGTGTGATTAGGAGTGAAATTTTGTTGTTTATTGATTAAATTACTGTAAGTATTAATATTTGTGTAATTTGAATATAAAAATTGGTATCAGCAAACGACAAGTTCGGTGATTAATTAAAAAGGAGCGAGATGTGTTGTTGAAAAGACTGCATGCAAGTGCAGCAGAAATTGAAAATCCTGTGGAAAATCATTGCGCAAGTACAATTGAAAATGCTGTCGAATTAAATTATTTACCTGAAGTGGAAGGTTCAAGTACAAATAGTAATGAAAATCTTTTGGGAAGTGAAAATAAAACAATAACGGATAGCTTAAGAGACTGGTATGGACGATACAATCCATCAAGGGAAAGCTTTGAAGCACTTTTGAAAATTCTTCGAAAAGAAAAGTTGAATGTTCCGTTGTCCTTGAAAAGTGTGTTGAAAAAATCAGAAAAAATTTATATTAGAACTGTTTCGCCCGGTGAATACTTTCATGTTGGTATTCAAAAACAATTGTAGAAACTTTCCAACATTTTACGTTTTTATGACGAGGTATTATTAGACATCGGAATTGATGGCCTTTCTCTGTACAAAAGTTCTGGCCTGAGTTTGTGGCCGCTATTTGGACGTGTCGAAAATGTTACAAACATAAAAAAAATTTTAATTGGAGCATATCTTCGAAAAAAAACCATCTAATATTGATGCTTATCTACATGACTTTGAAATTAGAAGGAAAAACTATTCAGTTAAAAATTAGAGCTTTTATATGCGATGCACCTGCCCGATCTTTTGTTTGTGGAATTGTTGGACACAATTCGCTAAGTGGGTGCAGCAAATGCACACAAATTGGTAGAACTGTAGAAAATGTCGTCACATATCAGACATTAATTGGAGCACTACGCACAGATGATGATTTTAAAAACAGGAAAAATAAAAACCACCACAATGTTTATTTTAGAAGTACAACAAGTTCATTGGAAAAAATAGGAATAGGAATGGTTTCACAGTTTCCTATAGATTTAATGCACCTGATTGATTTGGGGATAACGAGAAAAATTCTCCTTTCTTCAGTACATGGAAAAATATCAGCTAATAAATGCAGTACTGTCAACAACAGAACTGTCAACACGTTTAACTGCATTAGTCCCATTTATACCGAAGGAATTTTCCCGCAAGCCCAGAAATTTGGATGAAATACTAAAATGGAAGGCAACTGAATTCAGGCAATTCGTTCTATATACCGACATAATAGTTTTAAGATATTGTGGATGAAGAAATTTACTATCATTTCCTTCTACTTCTTTGTGCTTATCGATTACTTTCCTCCCCAAAAAGTTACGAAAAAAATATCACCGTGGCCAACGAATTAATCAACGCATTTGTCGAAAATTTTCTTGTAGTGTACCAAAGCAAAAGTGTCACATACAATATTCATAATTTACTTCATTTACCGCAATGCGTAAAAGAAGTGGGGTTCATTAAGAGTTTCAGTGCTTATAACTTTGAGAACTTCATGCAAGATTTGAAGAAGAGCATTAGAAAGCCTTCGAAATCTTTGCAACAATTGAATAATAAATTGACTCTGCAAAATCTAATGCGGGAAGAACAAAAATTTGGATTTAAAAGAAACATCCATGGAAAAATAATAACGCATACATCTCCTCTGCATTTTTTGAGCTTATCACAGCCTGACAATTATTGCTGTATTTCACCCTTTATACCAATAAAAATAACTGGTTTCGTTGACAAGGAGAAACATTTGATAATTGGAAAAAGAATAATAAATCCACGAAATTTTTTTGAGCAGCCGCTGGAATCTATGCCTGGTCTTGGAATAGTTTTAGTAGATAACACTTTAACAGAAGATGAGGAAGCTTTCGACCTTGATAATATTGCCTTCAAATTTATGTGCTTGCCGATACCTCTACTTCATGAGATCATTGAGTGAATTTATTATATGTATATACGGTATCACCTAATATTCTCGTAGCAATTTGCTCGTATCAATTTTCTCGTACGACATTTGCTCGTATCAATTTCCTCGTGAGGCCATTTTTTCGTAACAATTTCCTCGTGAAGTCATTTTCTCGTAACAATTTTGTCGTAAAGCCATTTTCTCGTAAGTCAATTTGCTCGTATCAATTTGCTTTAACAGTAAATTGAATTAAAGCATAAGAAGTATTTCCTTAATTAAGGAATTCTTATATGTAAATAAAATGATTTGTTTCTGTTTTAAATTAAATACTCATAAAAAAATCCAAAACTCGTGTGAACTTATCTTTTGAACTATTTAATTCAAAACATAGTTTTTCACGAGCAAATTGGAATACGAGAAAATTGATACGAGCAAATTGACTTACGAGAAAATTGATACGAGAAAATGGCTTTACGAGAAAGTTGATACGAGAAAATGGCTTGACGAGAAAATTGATATGAGTAAACATAAATTCCGTACACCAAAACAAATCCCCGGTTAACTTTCTCGTTGCAATGCAACCTTAGGCATGCAGGTTCCAATAGCAGGAAATGCAGATGTAGAAGGAAAAGATGTTTTATTGCAGTCGTCCCTCCAAGAACTGAGGAGTGAGTTCAAAATATATTTTGTTAGAAAATATAATAAGAGTATTAATAATAATCTTTCTACTATTCCAGCTTTGCTTTTGCAAGAAAGAAATTCCACAAAAGAAATAATAACTAAACAAAATAAAGAACTGATGGAAGTGAGCGCAGCTAAATGCTGCAATTCTGAAACGCCTATTTCATGCCGAAACGGTGCAGGAGGAAATGACAACCAGATTCCCAATTAAAACCAAAGAAGAACTTCAAAAATTAGAGATGGATATTGAAGAAACTAAAATAGATATCGTGAGCATTTTGAATTAATTCACGGCCTACATCTAAAATTTCTTTTAGTGTCAGATTGCTACAGTGAAACACCTACTGAAGCCAGAAGGAATAAAGAAAAACCTAAGTCGGATATTTCATATTGATTTAATTATAAATGATAATTATCATGGGACAAAGGGTAAGGAAAGTCTAAAGGAATACAAGAAGACAAATGAAGTTTTATTCCGTAAGTTCTTGTTACTTATAGTCCAGTCAAATAAGCCGAAAAAATGCTAAAGATCGTATTTAATTCCTTTCAGGCTGCAATTTGGAGGGTTGGTGTAGGGTGGTCCTGGGAGTAATGTCACAAAAATGCGGCGTCCCAAGGCCAAAACAAAGGGGTGAAAGATAATAAAAACACCCCCCAACGCGTGACAATCTATTCGCCATGCGTGTGGAGCGGAAATGGTGAAATTTGTAAAAAATTTAAAAATGCCATTTTATTCAAAATATGATTCTAAATAAAAAAAGTCCATGGTATCTTGTAAGGGTGCGACAGGAACAGCGAAAGAAGCTAAGGGTGGACACATTACTATATCCACTAACATGTGTCCGGTTATTTCAAATCTGCAACATTTTGATGCAGGAGCTAGCAACCAAGAGAAGCGTGAATGTTTCGTTGACGGAGCAGAAAAACGGGTGGAGTGAAGAATGTTATCGGATTATATGTTGCACAATATTTGCGTTTATGTTTTACTGTCGTGACGAGTTTGGAACATTTTTGATTTTTCTTAGAAATTTCTGTTGGTTGTACAAAGCGAGACGAGATATGATGACTTTTGCCTTAGAATTCTTACTTATTAGTTCATTATGTCTGCAGTTTTACACACTCGATGTTTTTTAGGGTTTTAGATAACTGCGATTGCGTAAGCGTGGGAAAAATAAGCAGATAGGATTGTGTGCATTTCTTGTTTGCTTTAATTTTTGTAATGTTTCTTGACGGAAGGGGTAGGATATGGGATTGCAGGATACACGGGAAGAATGGAATGTAACATATTAATGATATTAAATGTGGGTATTTAGAAATTTAGTTTTACAGTTTACTTGTGGTTGTTAGTGGTGTTCCACGATAGTTGTCAACCGCCCAGATATGGACAGGTAAGCTGGAGGGTGGCGGGGGGGGGGGGGTAGACCTAACAATTCGGGTGAAAGTTGTATACTTCAAATTTTATGAACTAATATAACTACTGAACAAAATACCCTAATAAAAATACTTTTATCTCAGATGATAGTAAGCCGTTCAGACTTTCAGCTTCGCTCACAATTAGAAAAATTTTGAACGATTTTCACCCCAAAATACTTTCTTTCAATATTTGGAAACCTAAGAGTATTACAGGTCATCAATTGTTCCTCACATCCACATGTAACTATAGTTGCTGCGGGGGATGTGGTTGAATATTTATTGGAAGGCTTGTACGGTTAAGTCTGAGCTGAAAGGCATCTTAATAGGATATATTGTTCAGAAGCTATAGTGTGATTGATTCATAACATTTGAAGGTACCCCCTCCTCACCCAAATATTTAGGAGTTACTACCCCTTGCAAACAATTTTTTGCTTTTCTAACTGGGACGTATTCATAGCTTGTCAACAATTCATAGAACACCCTGAGTGCAGCTCATAGTCTTAAATTGCTCTTAATATTATCTTATTTGCTCTTTAGTATATGTATTCTAGATGTCTGACCTGGTTTCCACCCATTCATAATAATGAATGAAATGAGTTTATTGTTTATTTTTCTGATTTGTTAATCTTTAATATCATACTGCCCAACGTTCTACGTAGCTAAAAAATGCCTGGTACATGAAACAAATGCTTTTTAATTTGATTTGATTTGATTTTTTGATTTGAAAATGGTAAGAGACATTTATTGCAGTAAATCATATTGGGAATTAGTAAAACTTTTTTTGTTGATATTTTTAAAAAAGAAACCATCTGCAATTTTACATTACTACTTTGATTTGTCAGTAATAAATGTTTAAATAATGTAACGCTTCTATTTTTAACCATCTAAACATCCCAGATCCCACCCATCTAGTCTATACCATTAATATATTACATCCCATTCTTCCCGTGTGTCCTCCAATCCCATATCCTACCCCTTCCGTCACGAAACATTACAAAAATTAAAAACAAACAAGAAATGCACACAATCCTATCTGCTTATTTTTCCCACGCTTACGCAATCGCAGTTATCTAAAACCCTAAAAAGCATCGAGTGTGTAAAACTGCAGACATAGTGAACTAATAAGTAAGAATTCTAAGGCAAAAGTCATCATATCTCGTCTCGCTTCGCACAACCAACCAAAATTTCTAAGAAAAAATCAAAAATGTTCCAAACACGTCACGACAGTAAAACATGAACGCAAATATTGTGCAACATATAATCCGATAACATTCTTCACGCCACCCGTTTTTCTGTTCCGTCAACGAAACATTCACGCTTCTCTTGGTTGCTAGCCCCTGAACCAAAATGTTGCAGATTTGAAATAACTGGACACATGTTAGTGGATATAGTGATGTGCCCACCCTTAGCTTCTTTCGCTGTCCCTGTCGCGCTCTTACGAGATAGGGGTTGGTCACCATGGACTTTTTTATTTAGAATCATATTTTGAATAAAATGGCATTTTCAAATTTTTTAAAAATTTTACCACTTCCGGTCCACACGCATGGCAAATAGATTATCACGCGTTTGGGGGTGTTTTTATTATCTTTCACCCCTTTGTTTTGGTCCTGAGACGCCGCATTTTTTTGACAATACTCCCAGGACCACCCTACACCAACCCTCCAAATTGCAGCCTGAAAGGAATTAAATACGATCTTTTGCATTTTTTCGGCTTATTTGACTGGACTATTAATGATAAGTTTACTTAATTTATTTAAATTTACTGTTTTTAGAAGCTCTAGCAAAAGAAGGCTACACTGAAGCCGATTTCGCGCGGGAAGTCAGGGAAAGTTTCCACGTCCACAAAAACCGCTACTTCAAGCAACTGAGCATGCAAAAACAGAAGCAAAAACAATAACTATTGTTAGTTACAGCGACCATTCCCTTTTTTTCCTAGGTTAAGTCACTTGAAGTTTTATCGTTTCCATGTTTTATTAATCGACTGAAATATTTTAATTTTTATTTTATTTTTTTCTTGAGCTGTTTTGTTTTTCAGTAAAATTTAAAAGTATTAATTATCGAAAGCTGTGGAGTTTTCAATACACGTCCCTCTTCTTTAACACGAGGAAGTTCCATTTGACTATAAAATTTTCTTTCCTCGACGTTTTCACAAAATCCCGCTCTTTGCTGAATACTTCAATTACTTTTTCTTCGACGATTTTCTCCATATCAGCTCATTGTTGAATACATCGATTACAGCGTAATTTACAAAGTACACATAATTTCTCCTGCCTAGGACATCGCAATGTTAAATTCATCGACGTGCTCATCGAAAAAATTGAAATTATATATTATCTTCATCGTTGATAGCTTCGATGCAGTCATGCTTACATTTCCTACTGAGATTGTACCCTGACAAATCAACACACACAGCGGCTGGTAAAGGAATCGGTCGCATAATAAACAGATTGGTGATCCAGACGATATGTTTGTGATACTTTCACTCTGTGGTATTTCTAAAGAATGATCTGATTTAAAAACAACAACTTTATTAACTCTAATCACTTAAATCCACAGAGACTTAATGGCAACTGCCTTTTACATATAAAAGCTTTAAAGCTTTATCAGTTATCTCTAAGCAAAACTATACAATTATTTCTGCTGTGACACTGTATTATATATTGAACATAACTCTATATATGTATACAGGAATTCAGCTGTGGCGTAAATCTAATAGACAGTGAAATGCCTGATGGATGAGTGGGTATAATTCTAATTCATCAATGTATGAGTATGCCTTTACAACATCCCCTTTTTTCAAAGTAATTATTTTTTTTTTATAATAGGAATACCCAAGATGTCGTTTTTTTTTTTTTGTTCTATTATTATTATTATGAATCCCATAGCAACTTCATGTTTTTATTATATTATTGTTTGTTTTATTGAGAAGATCGAAAGAAATCTGGCTGTTTTACAGTACGACCAGATCTGGTCTTATAACTGCCATTATGTTGAAACGGTGGTGCTAAGCTTGGCTGTTGCTTATTGTTTCTTATAATATCTTCCTGTTAAATTTGAATTGGAGACTGTGGATTTGTATTAGGTGGTGGATTAGAAACTGAGACAGGGAATGTATTCGGAATTCTTATCTCAGGTGGATGAAAAGATCGTCTCAAATGATGTGAATTTCTTCGCAACATTTGGTTTTATTCATTTCTTATTATAAGGGATCGAGGTATTCAGCTTTAGCATCTACAACTGCAGGTTCCCATCTATTTTCTTTTCTGTATACTACATATTCACCTACTCTTAATTTTAATTCTTTAAGCCTAGCATTTCGATCATAGAATCCCTTTTGGTCAATTTTGGCTTTTTCTATTTTTCTTTTTGCATCAGATACAACTACAATAGGATTCAGTGATTTCTTTACTGGATATTTGGTTCTCAATAATCTACTCATCAATAGTTGAAAGGGTGAGTAACCAATTCTTGGAATAGTTGATGTTCGATATTCCAATAAGGATAGTGATGTATCTTCATTGGCGACATCACATTTTTTAAGCATGGTTTTTATTATATGCGCAGCCTTTTCAGCAAAACCATTGGATTTTGGATAACGGGGGCTAGTGTACGTGAATTTAAATTGCCAACTTTTTGCAAAGTTTTGACATGCATGAGAATTAAAGGGTTGATTGTCACATGCATCCTCTTCAGGGATACCATGAATAGAAAATATTTCTTTGAAAGCCTTTATTACATGATGAGCCGTTTTTCCCATCATTTCTCTAAAATCAATCCATCTAGAAAAATAATCTATAAATACAATAAATGTTTTTCCTTTATATTCAAAATTGTCTAGTTTTTGATATGGTCTATCAGGGAAAGAATGTGGCAAGAGTTCAGGTTTAGGATTCACTGACCTAAATTGTTCACAAGTTTGACAACGACTTATCATGCTTTCCATATCTCTTCGCATAAATGGCCAGTAAAACAAAGACTTGGCTCTCATTGTTGTTTTACTGATTCCAAAATGATTACTATGCAAAGCTTTCAAAGCATCTGGAACTAATGACCCAGGTACAAAATTCTATCTTCATAGAAAACTAAACCATTCTCAGCGTATAGTTTGTCTTTAATATTCCAAAAAAAAATTCATGTTCTCACATAATTTATCTTTTGTTTTTGGCCAAGAAATGAATCATTTCTTTTAAACTAGGATCTTTAAGAGTTTCTTCCTGATATTTCAGTCGTGTTTTATCGCTCATACTAACGCTATGAACCACTTCTGTCAACAGATTTTCTAAATTAACTTCTTTGTCAACGGCTGGATTGCGAGACAATAATTCTGCTAATGAAGATCTTTACGTAGGACGTACTGGATATAGAAATCATATTTTAGCAATTTGATTTTCATTCTTTGTATCCGAGTTGAGTAATTATCACGTAACGGTTTCATAATAATAGACGTTAAAGGCTTATGATCTGTATGTATGACTACTTTTCTACCATATATATAATCATTGAATTTTTTACAAGCATAAACTATAGCCAGAAGCCCTTTCTCTAGCTGTGCCTGATTCTGTTCAGTCTCTGATAGACTTTTTGAAGCGAAACATATAGGGCTCCCGTTTTGCATAAGACAACATCCCAATCCATATTTAGAAGCGTCTGCTTGAATGACTACAGAAGATTTTGGATCAAAAGTATATAAGGTATTCGACCATGAAATTGCGTCTTTTATTTTATTTAATGTTTCTGTATGCTTGCTTGGCCACACAAACACCACTGATTTTTTCCAAAGTTCCCTAAGAGGAGCGTTTTAAGCTCTTCTAAATGAGGTGTAACAGAGCGCATATAATTAATAGTGCCCAAAATTCTTTATAATTCCTTTTTCGTTGCAGGTATCTTTATATCCTTAATAGCTTTTACTCTTTGCTCATCTGGAGCCATACCTTCATTGGAGAATATATGTCCTAAATATTTTACCTTATTTTTCCTAAACTGAACTTTCGACGGGTTAAATTTTATATTGAAACTTCGAGCTCGTTGAAGAACTGATTCTACATTTTTATCATGTTCTGCTTTTGATTCACCTGCAATCATCAAATCATCGATATCCTCGAATTTCGCCAAAATATTTATAATTTAATTTTTGAAATTTTTCAGGTGCTATTTTAAGGCCAAAGGGTAGCACATTATAATGATTCGAGCCAAAAGGAGAGCTAAAAGTTTGTCAATTTTTTAGAAGTTTCCTCCAATTCTAATTGCCAAAACCCCTCCTCTAAATCTACTACGGTAAAATATTTCATCCCTTGCATACTAGCTCTAAAATCTTCTAATGTGGGAATCATAAGATGTTTCTCTTTAATGTACTGATTCAAATCTCTGGGATCAAGACAAATAAGTAAAGACTTATCAGTCCCAATCTGTTGGCTCATTAACCTTTGAAATAATACTTCTCTTTTCCATTTGACTAAGGGAAGTTTTTACCTTATGTCTTAAATTTAATGGTATACGTCTTGGGGTTTACTAATGGGCTGCGCAGTCTCATTCACTTCAATCCTACATTTATCACGAAATCTACCAGTTCCTGTGAAAACATCTTTATACCGTTTCATAAATTCTTTAGTTTCATCATCGTGAATAAAATCTACGCGAGCAAATAAGCCTATATGTATACAAGAATCTAATCCTAGTAGGGGTTGCGTTTTTGCATTCAATACTATGAAAAATATCACGTAATCATTATGTTTATGCTTTACCTTACATCTAATTTGCCCTAGCACTGATAATCTAAATCCACCGTAGGCTTCTAACTTTACAGGGTTCGATTTTTGGGCGTGGATGAAAATTTTTAAGAATTGATTTGGGAAGAATATTGACTTGAGATCCACTATCCAATTTAAATTCAACAAAGAAATTTTCCACTAAAAATTTCTCAGTCCAACATGACGATATACTATTTATGTCAATATTACTATGCACCGCATTAACATATAGCTCACTTTCACTAGAAGTATCATCAGAATTTTCACAATATATATCATTTACCTGATTACTTCTTTTGCAAGCAGCTGCAAAATTATTCATTTTATGACATGCATTGCATTTTGGCCATAAGCGGGACATTTTCCTTTCATGTATGTGCCACTACAATAGTGACACCTCGAATATTCCATTTGCTTTCTGCTTTTTACTATATTTCCGGTCATCCATGGTGCATTTCCCTTTACATTATTTTTTCTCTGATTACTAAAATAAGAATTTTTATTTTGTAAGTCTAATCTCTTAAATTTATTAGATATATATTTGATACTTCCTTTTTTATTTCGCAATGCATATACCACCGATTTAGAAGATACTGCTTCATTTTACATTGATTTACTTTGTGCCCCAGAAATTTCAGCTATTCTGCATGTCTCAATCGCCCTATCCAAGGTCAAATCACTTACTTTAAGCAACTGCATCTGGATGTTAGAATCCGCTAGTCCGATTACTATTCTATCCCTTAGCATATTATTCTTGGAATTACCAAAGTCACAGTTTTCAACTAAAGATGATAAATTTTTTAGAAAATGGTCAAACGGTTCACCTTCCTTTTGGTTCCTCATGTAAAATTTGTATCTTTCGTAAATTATGTTTGTTCGAGGATTACAGTATTCCTCGAATTTAGCTACTAGTGAGTCAAATTTCTTCCGCTCATCTTCAGCCATATCCAAAGTATTAAATAACTCAATAGCTTCATATCCAGCACAATTAAGAAACCTCGCCACCTGTATATCTCCTGTTTCCTTGTCTGTTTTTGTTGCTGTTGAATATATAAGTACTATGAAGTGCCTTTTAAATTGTTTCCAATTTTCCTTCAGGTTGCCATCCAAACACAATGGTTCCGGTTTTATATAATCCATTTTTATTAACACAATCTTTATTGCACTTCTGTTGAACTTTTTATTTCTTTTCCAGTTTTTTAAAATATTTTTCTGATTCAATTTCTTTTCTTCTTCATTGCTTTTTAATAACAATTTTACAAATTTGTCATCACCGACTGCGCCATGTGGTATTTCTAAAGAACGATCTGATTTAAAAACAACGACTTTGCTAACTCTAATCACTTTATTCCACAGAGACTTGATGGCAACTGCCTTTTACATATTATCAGCTTTATCAATTATCTCTAAGCAAACTGTACAATTATTTCTGCTGTGACACTGTATTATATATTGAACTTTACTCTATATATGTATACACGAATTCAGCTGTGTCGTAAATCTAATAGACAGTGAGATACCTGATAGATGAGTGGGAATAATTCTAATTCATCAATGTATGAGTATGCCATTACAACACACTCAACCATAGCATCAAGGTTTCCCTCTGCTTACACTAAAGCGCCGTAATCCAGGCGATACGCTTGTGGTACGTTAATCTAATTCAACAATTGTTACATCAAAGGTTCAATCTTCTCAACTAAAGAGGGGTCAATCAAGACTATAGTCAATAGTTGTCACAATGGATGAGCTATCCGCTCAACAAGAGCAAACTGGAAAACGAATCCAGGGAATTATCGAAACGATCCAGAAACGATCCTCTCTATCTCAAGAATTCAACGTATTACCAGCAGACGTTTGCTGGAAGGGCCTGGGATTCCTTCCAGGAAACAGATAGCGACATCAGACAGCAATATGAAGATCAACTAAAACATGCCTATTTCACCAGAGACTAGAAGCTACTACAATAGATAAATTAGTGGCAACCCAAAGCAGCATACACGGAGAGAAATTTGCTTTCTAAAATCAAACATTTCAATGATTGATTATAACATTTATATTTTTATTTAAATCAAGCAAATATTATTGAAAATAAGTGCTAATTTGTATGTAATAAATAAATTGAAGTTTGTTTTGAACAAACTGAGTATGCTTGTTTCAAAGATTTAATTCTTAGTTTAAGAAAAGGGGTCATCATTTAATGGTTTCTTAAATAAAACAAATTGCTACTTATCATCTAGCATATATTTTCTGCAAGCGTTTCTTGGTTTTCCTACAGCAAAAACAATTGTCCTAATCTCAATTTAATATGCTTAACACTTTGTTGGACATAGTTACTGCAGTAACAGTGTAAGGATTAGCTTTGTTTTTCCACATGTTTTTCATTTGTTTCGAAGGACCTGAAACACGAAATCATTAAAGTAACACATTTGCTACTTTAAATTGTGTATATACAGGGTATTTGATATTAAATATATACAATAATTTGCCAAGGTCTCGTTGCGAGGAAGTTTTGTAATTTTGGGTACGTTTTCACTTAACACCCTTTACCTTTGTTGTTATACACCCAGTGAAGATGATAGTAAACCGTCCAAGCTTACCACGTAATGTCCAAAGTTTCTACACACCTTCTTCTACCGACAATTATAGGAAGTCAAAGTAAAAAAATGGAGAAATTTTCCTAGTTTTTTTAAATTTTAACGATTTTTCCGCCAAAATGATTATTTTGCATATAATAACAACAATTAAGTTGGCTCTTATAATTTTAATTTTCTATGTTTAAAACAATCAAACGTTTTCTAAATTTCAACATAACAGCAGTGTTAAATCTCAACTAAGTAACGGGAACTATAGAAATCATTGCTTGGTTGTTTTAAATCAAACATTTCTTTCTAAATTTCAATCTACTATGTTTAAAACAATTAAACGTTTTCTAAATTTCAACATAACAGCAGTGTTAAATCTCAACTAAGTAACGGGAACTATAGAAATCATTGCTTGGTTGTTTTAAATCAAACATTTCTTTCTAAATTTCAATCTACTATGTTTAAAACAATTAAACGATTTTTAAATTTCAACATAACAGCAATTCTTTTTCACATTTTCAACGCTGTGTCGGTTTTGATCAGAAAATTATCATGTCCGCTCGTGAGTGGTGCTTCATTTGGTTTTGCCGGTGCATTTAATATTGTCTCCCAAGTTTTTAATTAAAATCTTTTTTGAAATGGAAGATATTCAGAGTGTTGTAAATATTCAGAGTGTTGAAAATATTGAAATTGATGGCAACAATCCATTCTATTACGCCTTAGATAACGCGTTACAGGGGGCACAACAAGGCCAAGAACAAGGAAATATTGATGAGTTATTTGTGCTTCTTAAAGAATGGGGACTTGAGTGCGCGTACAACAACTTAATAGGTGCTTTAATTGTTAAAATAGAAGTGATGTGTCTGATTTAATCAGTTCTTTTCATATCATATTAATAACTACTTCATTAGTAATTAATTAATGAATATTTTACCTAGCCAAGGGTATAAATATTGGATGCTTGCATTTGCTTACTGAGAGAGACCTTGATAAAATTTTTCAACTAAACGAACTTGGCATTCTTGTGCAATTCAGGGATAAACTCTGTAAATGGAAATCAGAACACGTAATTAACCGGAAAGTGATCAGTGATTTTACAAATAGTAACAATTTTTCTTTCAAGGGATATATTAATACGCTTGACGAATCTGGGAGCTTAGTAGAAGTTTGGTTAAAAAAAATTTATCATTGCGTTTCATCTCCGTCATCATCTTCAACATCATTTTCAACGGAATTACCAATCGAAAGTCCAAGTTCATTGCAATCCTTTGCAAAACGAAAAGAGTTTGTGAGTATATCAGTGCATTTTACATAGGGATTAACATAAAAACTTGTATACTTTAGGATTTAGATTCATATCTCAATGGTCCAGGAAAGTGTATTTGGAACACATATGAGAAAAATAGCAGAACTTTGTTACCAGCTTGTAGAGAAAAACTGGTGAAAGATGTTGTGAAGCACTACGCGGATCAGAACACATTCTTGCACGACGAGGATTTTAATAGACTTGCTGAAAACATAAAAAATAAATTTGAAAAAGAGCAAAAGGTAAAAACGCACGTATTTTTTCTAATCATTTATAAAGTGTTATGTTACAGGAAATTTATTACTGTAAAAAAAATAAGTACCCTTCCGGAAGACTTTATACAGCTTACAAAAACCACATCCATAAATTGCGAAAAGTAGGATTGTTCCCGAGAGAAAAACAGCATAAAAAAAAAGACTTAATTTGAATGAAATAGTGATCTCAGGTAGTGAAATTTTGTTTTGGCCGTATTCATAAATTCAGAACAGTGCAACATGTAAAATATACAAAGTACTATTAACTTGAAAGAAATTTGGGTTTTAAGGTCATATACTATATAATATAGATATACATAAGTAGAAAAATTCCACTGAAAAGATAAACATAGTTCTGAATTTATGAATTTTCGGCTTAGAAAATATAGCTGATTTTTTAAATTAAACGCCGTTAATTTATCACCAATCTGTCCGTTTTATATAAGACGGTCTTAATTTTTTTACATATAACCTTATCTGAGTAATTATTTAAACATTTTTTGACTAAAAGTATATCATAATGAAATTCCGTAATAAAAACTAAAAAAAAACATTGGTAAAAAATAGCACTAGTTCAAAAATATTGTTATAGTTAACATATTTCTCAAAAGATTTCCTTATGGATATGAGTGGATACCAAAAAATATATTTTCAAAAAATATGCGTTTAATATGTTAACGTCACATTTACATAATACATATTTGCATTTGAAAGTACAGTATGATTTATAAACTTTTCCAAAATCAGCTATCCTAAATTCAGTTGAAAATGTTTTTAACACTTGATATGATTGGGAATTTCTGTAAATTAGATGTGTGTAAAAAAATCTGAAGGGTCAGAGGTGTTTTTTCAAACATTTAATTAAAGTCAAACCTAGTGTTTAAAATGTTTTTTCTTGCAATTTTGCGATTGTAGGTATTGTAAAAGGTCTAGTTTGAATATATTTTTTTTACTTTATCTATAGTTATTTCAATAACAAAACATTTCAGATGTTGAACAGCCAACTGATGCACAAATTTGGCTGAAGCATCACACAGAACCTTGGGAAGTTGTCGAGGTAAAATGGAAAGAAACTGGTTCGCTGAGGGAAAAACATTTTCATCAACCAGATAAGAATATCTCTACAATAATATCCAACTGGCCATTGTACAAATCTGCTAATGGAGCTCGTCTCGTAAGTGGAATATAAAGTTTTCCTATCTTGGCATACTATAAAAATTTTCAAAATACTTTATAGATTGATATTGACTTTTCCTTCCTCTTTCCTGACAAGGGAGATATACTATTTGAAAAATGGGATACATTCACAGAACAGATTATACCTATTTTTGAGCAACATTTGAAAGACAAATCCACTAAAAGTGCCTTAAAGGAATTAAATTCTATCAAAGACAAAGGTAGTTCTTTATCTTCCCTTCGCATACTTGTATAATATTAATTATATCAATTTTACAGAACAACAAAACTTAAAGATCACACGTCTTCTTCATGGGCTTTTGATCCCTAATGGAAAAGCAAAGAACAAGGTTACCAAGAAGATATGGAAATTCAGCATTTTGGACAGCCAAGAAGCCTTCGTTTCAATTGTGGAGACATTTAATAACTTTAAACCCTTGTTAGACAAGAGGAAGAAAACTTATTTGGAGTACGGACTTACGTGTCAACCAATGATTCTTGTTGTAGGTAATGACGATAGTTATAAGGAATATTATACTATATATGATGACATAATTTACAAATTTAACAAATTTACGCACGCTCTTTCTTGTGCTTTTAAAATTCATTACGTGTTTAATCTTACATACCAAGAAGAGTGTAAAACATTTTGGACATTTATTCAATCATATTTTTTTGAAATTCAAGACCGGCAGTTAATATCTACAGTTTCAAGTTTAATCAGTTTGCTTCAAAAATAACTTCTCTATTGAATATACCCTTTAAAATATATATATATATATATATATATTTTTTTTTTTCACATAAAATAAGTTCATTTAAACTAATAGGAAATGTATGGTTGCTACGTTTGTTCTTCTGTTTTCCTTAACACTAATGATTTATTTTTCCATTTGAAAAACATACATATGTTAGGTGCCAATGATCTTTATAACTGTGCTCAAAGCAATTGTCCTCAAACATTTTCAAATTCGAAATCATTTAAGAGGCATTTATCTCGAACGCATTCTCCCAGTGAATTACTAGAGCCTTCTAACAAAACCATTTTTAAGTTTGAGTCAGATGAAATAAGTATAGGCTCCTGCAATGGAAATGAAAGTCATCATAAATTGTCTAATGATCGTCAAGACCAAACCGCACTTTTGGGTCAAACATTGCCTACTCTAAACGAAATAAAAGAAAAACTAAATGATTCAGCGATCCTTTTTGTTACGAAAATTAATAGTTATAGTACTATTACCAATAAGTCTGTCGAAAATATACTTTGTGATTTTGTAAGTAATTTTAGTGACGTATTTACAATTATAAAAAAAACAGTACTGCCTGAGGTCAATAAGTCTAAACAATCAGATGTATTACAGATATTAGACATGTTAGCGAATCCATTTCAACACGTTAATACTGAACATAAATTAATAAAACATCTAACGGAAAAAAAAGTATTAGAAATGCCAACTAAGTTCACTTTTAATACTGAAATAAAAGAGGTAATGAAAAAGGCATCCCAAGCCTGGAGGAGATAAAAAGTGAAAGTATAATTATGCCTATAGAGCATCAAATCAAAAATTTCTTTGAATTGCCTAATGTTTTTAAGGAAGTTATTACTTTTATGAAGCACTTTGAATCGAGTGACAAATTTCCTATAAGTCATTTTACACAAGGTCAATTATGGAAGGATAAAATAAAAGAATTCCAAGACAAGGATGCAATTCCAATTTTTCTCTATTATGATGATTTCGAAACAAATAATCCTTTAGGGGCCCACACTGGGACACAATCTATTGCAGCTTTCTATTACAATTTTCCTGTATTACCATTCCATGAATTTTCTAAATTAGAGAATATTTTCCCAGCGATGTTTGTGAAAAGTAAAGATTTAAAGATGTATGAAAAAAGTGTATATAACATAATTGAAATTTTTCAAAAATTGGAAAGTACCGGTCTTATTATAAATACTTCAGAAGGTCCTAAACACTTATTTTTTGTTTTAGGTTTGATAATTGGGGACAACTTAGCATTAAACTCTTTATTGGGTTTCTCCAAATCATTTAGTCATAAATTTTACTGTCGGTTTTGTACAAAAAGCAAAGAGGAGAATAGAAATCCATGCCGGGCCAGACATTCAGAAGACTTGAGAAATGAAAATAATTATAATAGACAGGTAGCTGAAAATAATTACTCTGAAACAGGTGTTCAAGGCAACTCCCTTTTCAATTCAATAAAGTCATTTCATGTTACTACAAACTATTCAATAGACTTAATGCATGACGTGCTCGAAGGAATTTTACATTATGGAATTGTCCACGCCATTAATTGTTTAATTCGAAAAAAATATTTCTCTCTGGAAACATTGAATTACAGAATTCAACAGTTTGATTATGGGGAAATCGCTGTTAGATATAAATGTTCCGCCATTAAAACAAGTCATTTAAAATCAAATAAATTAAATCTTTCTGCTAGAGAAGCTTTCAATTTCCTGCACTTTTTTACCCTTTTTATTGGGGACCTTGTTCCCACTTCGGACAAAATTTGGAAATATATAATTCTTTTAGAAGATTTGGTAGGAAAGTTATTTTCCAATTCATACTCAGAGTTGGATATTGCTGAATTAGAAAAGAAAATTGAGATCCATAACCAAACATATATTGCACTTTTTAATGATAATATTAAGCCCAAACATCATTTACTAACGCATTACGGAGAAATTATTAAACAATCCGGTCCCCCAAAACAAATTTGGTGCATGAGGTATGAATCAAAAAATAAAGAGATGAAAGATTATTCTAAAACTACTTGTTCCCGAAAAAATCTGCCCTATTCCTTGTCTAAGAAATGTTGCCTTAAATTTAGTTATATGATTATAAGTACAAAGAGTTTTGCTAGAGATTTAATTATTCACAAAAGCGAAATTTGTGATATAAAAAAAAATCATACTTTGATTCTTTGTCTTTCATTATTCCGGATAATGCAGCAACCATTTCATTTTCAAGCTTTATTACATATAGGGGAACAAATTACAAAAAAGACTACTACTTATATGCCAAGGAAAAATTGTTTAAGATCTTAGATATGCTAATATTTCAAAATAAAGTATATATTGTAGTTAAGGAAATAGAAATCATAAACAAAAATGCGCATTACAACTGTTTTATGGTTGGCAATGAGTTAAGTAACACGTTTTGTAAAAATATCGATGAGTTTTCCAAGCCATTTCAATTACATTTAATATCCGATGGAACAAAATGTTTCAAAGTACCAAAATTATAAATGCTTTTTTTAATATTTTAGCAGCATAAGTCCAATAAGTAACGAACTAGAAATAAATATAATAAAATATAATACAATATGTTTAAGCTTTTAAAGCACAATTTAAAGTGTTTATTGTCTTGTTAGTGGATAAGCCTACCAATGTCATTCAAGTGCCTTTAATAAAAAAGTGAATTCAAGATAAATTCTTTTATTTTATTTGACAGGAGGAAATATAATTCTTACATTGTTACACGAATATATTTTTTATTTGTAAAATACTTACACCAAATTACAGTTAAATAGTCTGGGGTGCCTGCTACTCGAAGCAGCATACTGGAGGGGTAACTAATTTATGTATAGGTATATATATTCATATACATATATATATAGAACGATGCAATCTTTTGTTGATGTGAACATAAGTTTCTTAAAAACAGTAAATGAACGTTTAATGTAATCTTTATCGTTTAATTCATTTAAACAATCATTTCTAAAAATCAGTGGTAATTTTCTTGTCTTCAGAACTAGTCTTTTCTTGAAATGAACATAAGTTTCTTAACAACAGTAAATGAACGTTTAATGTCATCTTTATCGTTTTATTCATTTAAACAATCATTTCTGGAAATCAGTGGTAATTTTCTTGTCTTCATAGGTACTGGAAAATAGTTTACTGATTTTAAGAAAAAAATGAAAGATTTGTTTAATTTCAACAAACCTTTTTCGGTAATGATGATAAAAGATCTTCTTATATCTAGTATTAATTTATTAGATTTGAGTAAATTTTTAATTTCTGCAATAAAGAAAATGTTTACTGCCAATAGAAAAATCATTGTTTGACGCCAAATCAATCCTAATTTTGCTTGATTCAACACTGTTTTTGCGAAATTTCAACAAAAATTTCTCTCCGTGTAGGAAAAGCCATTCAGCAGCTTTTCGAAAATTTCGGCAAAGAAAAAGATAGCTCGTAGAACACCTGAAGTCACAATCTTGACAAGCAATAGACCCAATTTGTCAAGAACGACAATCAACCCAACGAGGTCCAAGCTGAGAGCAAGGATGATCCACACTTCTATAAAAATTACTTTGAGAAAGTTCAAATACGATATCTAGTGTTCTTAAGAAAAATACTGAAACGATTAGAGAAGAGGCCGGAATCTGGTGGCTATTCAGAAATCACGGATGTGGACAAAACAGGGAAAGAGAGCAATGCTAAATCTCAGCTATCTCAAAACAATACTAATGCAGCAGAAGATGTAGCTAAGGTGCCAAGGAAGCAGAAGGCAGTAATCGAGTATCTACGTTGACTTTTGACAAGGCTAGGGGAAGATAATCAGCACCTCTCGAAGCAGGCATGTGAAGGAAAAATCAACTATTATCCGCTATTGGAATCAAAAAGGGACGTTTTATTAGAGTGTTTGCGAGCTAACCGATGATACAACTAGTCACGGCTTTGATTCTGCTTATTACTTCAACTGGAGGAACTTGTATAAGAAACCATAATACAACTTGCAGAATGCTTATCCATGTTGTCATCGACTACCTTGAATACCGCAACGTTATTTAGTTAAACGATAAAGTTGCCAAAGATAACCTTGCCCAATTTCGATGAGGACTATTTAAAATGGCGGCAATTCTTTGACCTTATTAATCAAATGGTCCATAATCAATCCATTACAAGAAACAACTATATATCCAAAAAGATAATTGTAATATAAAAGCATCAAAAATAAAACTAACAATATCTCACATAAACTTTTACCGGCTGCGCCAATATGTCGTGCCCATAAGCAATTACACCAACAAAACCAAACAAATTAATCAACCGAATAAAACTTTATTATTACGACAACAAAACTGACCTATCTTAACAGATAAAACAATTTAACCAGAACCTGGTAACTTGACACCGCGATGACTGATAATTAAACGGCACTCGCCAGACCAGTCATTGGTATTTTATGCTCCCATAATCGGGAGCAAACTTTGCTCACAACGCGGATATGTAAAGAAGCGACAGAACCTCGTCGTTTGTTCTAACGGTTGCAGTATCTGATCCGCTTAGTATTAAACAATCTCTTTACATAACAATTACCATACGAGGTTAGTTGTTATCGTAAACGTCGATTGCTCCACTAAGCGCTCAGCACAGCCAGCTGTTGGGCTAATCAGCAAATAACCGACGACTGCAGAAAAATTCCATATGAGGCAATTATTTAGCAATCGCTTATTATTTGACCAGAATATGCCCTTGGCTGTTGCAAGAAACCTCTGCATATTGGGCCACAACACATAGTTTCCCTTTGCGGAGAAAAAAATAATAATAAACTTTGTTATTATTATTATTTATTTTTTACATGCTTATTAATTAACAATTTGATTTTATTAGATTTGTGTAGATATAGTTTACACATTCGGTTATGCGATTTTTTTTTTGATATAATATTGAACTATACAATTGCGTATTGTGCGTTGCTATGTATTACTTTATAGATTATTTTCTGTTTTAATACTAACTTTAGTTCAATTCCTTTATTTACCTTATTCCTTTCAATGCCTCGAATTTCGCTCTATTGCGAGTTCTACTATTTGGGGATACTTTTATATACCGCTTTTTAGTGCTGCCGTGATTTCAATTCTATCGTTTTCAACGTTTAATTTCAAATTCGTTAATTTTGTTACATCTGATGGTTCCAAGCCATCAGTGATATACAGATGATCAGGCAGTCCACTTCTGTCGTTGGCTTCTTCCTCTGTAATATTAGTTTCTTTTGTTTTCTTTGTCATTGCACGAGTTTGTTTCAAATCTGCTACATAAACCTTTTATCTGGACGATGCGTTAGGTCCGGAATTTGCAGTTCCTTTGATATATTGGATTTCGAAGTCAAACTCTTCCGAATCTAATCGCATTCGAGTTAATTTTGATGTCGGATTTTTCATTAGGAACAAATATGCTAAAGGTCTATGGTCCTTTCGTACTACAAATTTTCGGCCATAGCCATAAGGTTTAAAATATTGTTGCGATTTCCACTCTTTTTCGTCGTCGGCGTGGTCACCAAACTTATTGGAGGCGGGGACAATTCCTTCTCCGAGCGTTTCGTCCGGAGCGTGTAGCGGGCGGCCCGTTAAATTTACCGCTATAGAATCCCCACTTGGACGATTGGTCACCAGCGAGAGGCGGGTGGGCGATGAGATTTGGGGCGATTTGAGCAAATGCTCCCCGTGTACTTTGCTGTCAGTGAATGTAGGAATATGTTACCTGGAGCCTGGTGGTTTTTCCTCCTCAGGCTCCTTGAGACTTCTGGCTATACCTGTCTGGTCAGCTCCTGTCTCCCCTTTTGTCCCTTTCCTCGTTAATTAGTGGGCGGTAGGGAACTGCGTCACAACAAAAGAAGAAAAAGAAACACTTTTGAAAGTACAATTTCAGTGTTTATTTAAAAAAAACTTGTCGTTTCGTCACTTTTATACTCCAGATCAGAAAAGCTTCGTCTTTGTCAAACTCTTGCTACGCTTAACATGGCCGACTACAAAATTTTCGCGCCTACCTTTCTGCTCTAGTCCACGTTTGGACGTCTTCTTTTACTTAGGCAAGTTTCGGCCGATTCAGCGACCTCTTTTTTTCAATCACTCGTTAGTGTTAAGTTTTACATATGTATGTCAGCTAACTTTACTTCATTATCTATACATCTGTGAAACTGATTCTACTTGTGGCTTACGTTACATTTACATTGGTCAATTAATTTTCATTTCTATTTTTAATTTACATCTGTTAACTAATATTACCTTGTTATTCATTTTTTAATTGACATTTGTGAAACTGATTTACTTTTAATTTACATGGGTAAAAAAATTTTCTTTTCAATTTTTAAATACTAACTTTACTTCATTATTTATTTTTTATTTACATTGGCGAGACTGGTTGAATTATTCCTGATCTTTCACTTTCTTGATCTGTCACAGTTTTCTCGTGCAACGAACATTGAGATTGTCTACCGATTTTAGTCGTCTCCATCTTCAAATTTTATTTACCAGTTTCACGAACTGTGATATGAGCTACCGATTATTGGGTTTTCTATATGTGTCAAATCTTCTATTCAATGTTAAAGTTCCATATTTGCCAAAGCTTTCATTCCATTTAAAATTTTTATATTTCTATATTTGTCAAAGTTTCTATTGAGTTTTATACTTCTATATCTGTCAAGGTTTTTATTCCATTTAAAAGTTTTTTATATTACTACGAAAGTTTTCATTTAATTCAAGATTTCTATATCGGTCTAAATTTTAATTCAATTTCAAATTTCTATATTTCGAAGTTGTTATTTAATTTTAGCTTCCCCCATTTGTCAAAGTTCTCTATTCAATTTCATATTCCTATATTTGTCAACTTAGATCATTTGCTCTCAAGATTCAGAAATTGCTACAGTTATTTACGGACTTCGCGTTGTCATACCTGTCAACATCATATTTGCTTTTCTGGTGTAAAAATGGAAATTATTTACTGACATTCATTTTCTAGATCTGTCAGAATTTGTTTGCATCTATGGTGTAAGAATGAACATTACTTATCGGCATTCATTTTCTAGATCTGTCAGAATTAAATTACATTAGTAGTGTGAAAAATGAAAATTATTTATCGACATTCGTTTTCTAGATCTGTGAGAATAAATTTACCTTAGTAGTGTGAAAAATGAAAATTATTTATCGACATTCATTTTCTAGATCTGTCAGAATTATTTTACCTTAGTAGTGTAACAAACGAGTCGGGAAAACCAGCCGACTCAAGGATTTGTAAAAAGACATCTGGCGACGAATGTCTTCTCCATGGCATGGGTGATAAATAAGCTCGTAAATGAATGAGTTTTGTGAAAAGGACTGGTATGCTTGTCGAGACATAGGTACATAGGAATAATTAGGGAATATATTGCACTGGCGCCCCATAATTAGTTTAGAGAAAGGACACTGAATGAGTGAAATGCGGAAATGAATGAAAGACGTGTGTAAATGTGTGTACTGGAATGATTGGTAGGATCAGGTAGGAAGAAAATAAATATATGATGGTTGACCCGAGTGAGTAGCAGATTACCGTCGGGCATGCCAGGGAGTTGACGCGTTCAATTCAAGTCCAGATTTATTTTTTTCTGAGTGATAAAATTATAGGTGCTTTTATAGAATTTCAGAAGTGGGATAAACCTCAACGAACTTTGTGAAGTGTTTTGAGAATTTTACAAGAAGGTACCATACGATTGCTGTTAATTTTTCGCAACTATACCAAAGGATATAAAATTAGACAGTGCTGTGAATCTATTGTGAAAAAAAATGAGTTTAGCGGAAAAAAATGCACAGGGTGATAGTGTAAGTGTGGAAATGTTGCTAAGTGAAATTGAGAAAATGAGGCAGGAAATAGCATATAATTAAAGCAACAAAATGTGTTATTAGAAAAAGATCGTGGAATAATTAGCAAGCAAAGTGGTGATCTGAGTGGTGCGGGAACTGATTCCGTAAGTTTAGACGACGTAAGTGAATTAGAAAAACGTAAATCTCCCCAGAGGATGGGGATAACTGAGGTAAGCCTTTTGATTCCTAAATTTGACCCAGCCGAAAAAGATACATTAGCGGCAGTTGATTGGGTACGTAATGTAGAAAATTTAAAAACTGTTTATGGCTGGGATGATAGGGCTACGATGTTGTATGCGGTTTTTCGACTGGAAGGGGCTGCGCGTTATTGGTATCAGTGCAGGCAGAGCACTATTACTTCGTGGGGTGAGTTTCAGGATGAGATAGTTGGAGCCTTGCCATCAGAACAGGACGAAACATCCATTCTATATCAAATTATGACTCGTAGAAGAAGAACAGAAGAATGCGTAGAGAATTATTTTTACAATGTAGCTGCATTAGCCAAACAGATCAATTTAAAAGATGAAGCTACAATTAAATATATCAAATCGGGGTTAGAAGATAAAAATTTAATTAATATGCTATTAGCGGCTAATTGTAAGACGCTCACAGAGCTATTAGTACAAATCAAGGCGTATGAGGAAATAGAGAGCCATGGAAGACAGCGGAAAATTTTGAGTTTAGGAGAAGGCAACGGAAGTAACTTATCTAACACCAGGCTAAAATGGTCGCGCCCGAATTTGAACCGAAGCAATTACCGGAACCCTTATACAGATTCGCGAATTAAGTCAGGCGAAACTAGCAAAATAACAAGACTAGATGAACCTCAAAAATTAAAACGTATTTCGGTTAAATGTTTTCACTGCGGAGAGCTAGGACATTTTGCCAGTACCTGTAAGGGTGGTCCTAAAAATAGAGTTTGCTACACATGTAGACATCATGCGAAGGAGTGCCCTTCAAAAGAAATGTCGAACGTAGAAATTAAAGCAAATAATGATTCCTCATCATATCTCGGAGATGAGTACCATCCTCTAGTTATGTTAAATAATGTGACACTTTTAGCATATCTGGACTTGGGGAGTTAATGCTCTACTGTTTGGGAAAAAGTAGTTCTGGAAAATAACTGGAATATAGAGAAATGTGAGACGAAGTTAATTGGGTTCCAAGGAAATCAGTGTCCCGCTTTGCGTAAAGTCAGAGTGAATCTTCAAATTGCGGGCATCGGCTTGCAAACTGATTTACTTGTAGTCCCAAATGAAGCACAATCGACAGCCGTTATTGTGGGAAGGAATTTCCTCGATCGACCAGAAATAAAAGTAACGAAAGAATGGGGAAAGTTCGAAATCACCAAAAATTCAGTCTCAAAGGACAGGCAGGAATTAATAACTGCTGAACGAATAAAATTCACGTTGGAAGACTTATCAATTCCAAGTTCAATCGACGAGAAATACAAAAACCAGATATTAGAAATTTTGAATGATCATCGACACTGTTTCGCAAATGATATAAAGGAGATGGGTAAAACAAATCTGGTGGAATTACAATTAAAATTAAAGGAAAACAAGGTCGTAAGATATCAGCCATATAAATTAGCCTATGGATTGAAAGATGTTTTTAGAAAGAAGATTAAGGAATTATTAGATGCAGAGATCATACGTGTTTCAACCTCAGAGTATGCGAGTCCAGTTATACTTGCTCCGAAAAAGAATGGAGAGCTACGTATGTGTGTTGACTATCGTAGATTAAATTCATTGACAGTCAGAGAAAATTTTCCAGTTCCGAATATCGAAGATACACTTAATTCGCTTGCCAATAAGAGATACTTCACAACATTGGATCTTATGAATGGATATTACCAAATCCCAATTGAATCTGATAGCCAACATCTAACTGCATTTGTGACACCCGAAGGGCATTATGAATTCCAAAGAATGCCATTCGGACTAACCAATGCTCCAGCCGTCTTTTTGCGATTGATGAGAAATATCACTGGACACTTGAACTCGACAGATTTAGTTTCGTATATGGATTATATTTTGATTGCCACTGAAAGTGTGGAAAGGAACATAGTGGTAATGAAGGACTTTTTGACTGAAATGAGAAAAGCAAATTTAACTTGGAATTTAACGAAATGCGAATTTCTACGAGGCGAGATAAACTTTCTGGCGCATGAAATTTCGAATGGAGCTGTGAAACCAGGAAAAACAAATACAGCAGCAGTGGCGGAGTATAAGACAGCACAGAACGTTAAAGAAGTTCGACAATTTTTGGGTCTCGCTGGATATTTTCGACGATTTGTACGGGGATTTTCGCAGATAGCTGCCACAATCAATCATCTGCTACGAAAGGGTACCGAATTTATGCGGGGAGAGGAACAGCAATCAGCCTTTAATCAATTAAGAAAAATTCTTAGCCAACGACCTCTTCTAACACTGTATGACTTTAACGCCGATCATGAATTACATACAGACGCGAGCAGCCATGGGTTGGCCGGAATCGTAATGCAAAAGGATAGAGATGGGAATTTAAGACCGGTTTCGTATTTCAGTAGAGCTACAACGGACTGTGAAACTAGATATCACAGCTACGAACTAGAAGCACTGGCAGTTGTAGAAAGTCTAGACCGTTTTAAGCACTATCTTTTAAATAAACATTTTAAAGTTGTCACTGAGTGCAACTCTCTCAGACTTACACAGGAAAAGAAGAATCTAGTACCACGGATTGCACGGAGGTGGCTTCGTATATCAGAGTATGATTTCGATTTAGTATTTCACCCGGGAACTCAAATGAATCATGCGGATGCCCTTAGTCGCTGTCCCCACGAGAAAGGTAAGGAAGCTGAACCCGTAACTCATAATATTTTAATTGTTGGAATGCAGGAAGAGGACTGGTTGTCCACACTGCAGGCGCAAGACCCCAAACTAGTACAGATTCGAAAGATTTTAGATGGGACAATCTTAATGGCGAAGAATCGGACGGTGTGAGAGGAAGTTATCAGTTGGAAGGCAACAGAATTTATAAAAATACTGAAAAGGGACTACGATTCGCAATACCGCAGGGAGTGCGATGGAGAATCATTAAACTAGGGCACGACGATCTGGGTCATTGCGGGCAAGGGCGGACTGTTGATTACCTGCAAAAGTATTTTTGGTTCCCCAATATGCGGCAGGTGATTAAAAAATACATTAATTGCTGTATTGAGTGTCTTTATAATAAGAGAGGCAACGATGAGACTAGTTATGTAGTGCACGAACCGGAAAGGCAACCAATTCCATTTTATACGGTTCACATAGATCACTTGGGACCATATCCAAAGAGCAAGAAGGGGAATACGTATCTAATTGGACTAGTATGTGCATTTACGATATTCGTCATTCTGAAGCCAACCAGGTCCACCAACAGCCGCAGAGTGATAATTTTAATGAACGACGTGACGCAATACTTTGGAATGCCAGCAGGACTTATTACCGATCGTAGAACAGCGTTTACATCACAGGAGTTCAAAAAGTATTGTAATGAGAACGCTATCAGACAAATATCGACCACCGTTAAAACACCGCGATCTAATGGGCAGATCGAGAGGTATTTCCGTACAGTAAAAACTGCCATATCTACACTTACTGCAGACGAATATGGACGTGACTGGGACAAGCAGCTTTCAGCTATACAATGGGGATTAAATAGCTTGCAACACACCACTACTGGAAAATCTCCACAGGAACTTTTGCTTGGCTACCACCCTAGAACTATGCTTAAAAACAAAACACTATTAGCCCTTCAGGACGGCGAATCCGAGAATGAGTCCGAAGACGACATACCAATAGCCGATCTACGGCAAAAAATCCTGCAACATACCAATGAAAAACAACACAAGCAAGCAGAGAAATATAATTCTGTACATCGATCACCGAGGAAATATGAAGGAGATTTCATACTGATAAGACAGGAACCAGTATCAACAGGACAATCCCGGAAGGTGCAGCCTCGCTACCGGGAACCGTATCAAGTCAAAAGAGTATTAACAAATGATCGCTATGTAGTAACAGACACCAGCACAACACGAGTGAGTCAGAGGCCGTATGAATGAATACAAGCAGCTGACCGGATGAAGCCTTGGTGCTCTTTGGAAGAGATGGCATTCGACGAATATGACTCAGGATACAGAGCCGATAATTGAAGATTGAGACTATGGTTAACGCCTTTGCCTATGTGTTTGAAAAAAATATATATATATATATATATATATATGTGTATACATATGAATGTGTATAAATATACAGAAACAGAGTGTTTTCTTTCAGAAGTGTATTGACTGATAACCCTAAGTAGTGTGGCCTTTGGTTTCTCAAGGTTCTATTGGAAGTTCAGCTTAGCTTAAGATTCTAAGTGGAGAACAGTAAGTGTATAGACAGTCTATTTTCATGCTCTGCGTGGGAGAAATGGTAACGTGGCTTTACTGGGATATTGTCGTTATCCCGGATTCACTGCGGCTCTTATATTAATGGACTTATCTGAGACTTTGAGTATTATAATGCTTTGATGGCGTCCGCTTGTCACGAAAGATGATGGTCTTATGTAAGGCTCTAAGTGGTGTGAACTGTTGTGTTGATCCATGTGACGTAATCGTTGCATGAGATTCTTTGTGGTGATAGATTATGCAGAGCTGTGTGGCATAGATCTCCGAAATTCTGAGTGGCAGGCATTAATCTTTGTGGTGTAATACTGGTCTCTCCAACGAGACTCTGAGTGGTAGGCATTAATCTTTGCGGTGTAATACTGGTCTCTCCACTGAGCCTCTGAGTGGTAGGTATATCCCTTCGGGACGTGTTATTGGTCAAATGAGACTCTGAGTGGCATGCTTGCTCCTCCGTGGGCGTAATATTGGTTTCGGATGAAACTCTGAGTGGTAAATGCCTTGATGGTGTAATAAAACAAGTGAGATTTTGAGTGGCCTCCATACTTCCGCTGAGGACAGCGAATCAGTAGGATGGCCGAGCTGTAACAAACGAGTCAGGAAAACCCGCCTACTCAAAGGATTTGTAAAAAGACATCTGGCGACGAATGTCTTCTCCCTGGCATGGGTGATAAATAAGCTCGTAAATGAATGAGTTTTGTGAAAAGGACTGGTATGCTTGTCGAGACATAGGTACATAGGAATAAATAGGGAATTTATTGCACTGGCGCGCCATAATTAGTTTAGCTACAGAGAAAGGTCACTGAATGAGTGAAATGCGGAAATGAATGAAAGACGTGTGTAAATGTGTGTACTGGAATGATTGGTAGGATCAGGTAGGAAGAAAATAAATATATGATGGTTGAGACGAGTGAGTAGCAGATTACCGTCGGGCATGCCAGGGAGTTGACGCGTTCAATTCAAGTCCAGATTTTTTTTTTCTGAGTGATAAAATTATAGGTGCTTTTATAGTAGTGTGAAAATTGATTATTATTTATCGACATTCATTTTCTAGATTTACTAAGGGTTAAAGTAGCTCATAGAATTTTATTTTTCACTTTCCGGTTAGCAGTGTTCATTTTCCCATAGAGATCCGTCCGAGTGGTTCATTTGTAAAATTAGGCACGAGTCCCGCAAACTATTCGTGCTTCGCGCTGGTATGTGTGAGTTGGTTGGTCTTATTTGATTGGATCAGATTTGAAGAAGAATTGCAGTGATGAGTATACATCGGAATTGGGATGGGATTGGAACAGTTTGACATTTCAAAATGTCAAGCTCGAGATTTTGTTTGTTGTTCGGGGGTGATTGCGAGAAAGTTTGTGTTTACGATGTCCAAAAGCCGTGTCTTTTTTAGTATTTGGATAGCGTATTTGTTCCTGAGCGTTTTCCGGTGGCGCGTGAAGTTTGCCATATTTCAGCTGCTTGCCTGGATAGGAGTTTGCTTTCTGTTCCACAAATGGCTATGTACAATATCATAGGATAGCGCTGTAATTCAATACGGAACATGTTTTTGGAGGACACATTCCGCAGTAAATAATCACTATTCCCCTCGATTTTCATACGTGAAGGACATAACTGAAAAGAAAATCGTATCATCATGACTGCATTTCACAGTGAGATTTTTAACCGCTTGGCTGTACCCTAGCTTTTTTCATGAAAGTAAAGCGAGGTAAGTGATTCTGTTACAATATATTACAGCCAAAATTATGGCTGTTAGTTTCTATCTTGTCATTCGTGTATTCAATATTTAGTTTAGTAACACTTTTAGAATAGGAGGAGAATTTAGAATTTGTTTTCCCCACTTTGTTAAAATATTTTATGTTTTATATTTTTATGTTTTATTTTATGTTTTAAGTTTATGGTTTCCGTATTATATACCGTTTACAAATTGATAATGAAATTTTAAGATTTACAGTTATAAAAAAATTTGTAAAATTCAAATATTAATTTTCCTGAGAGTATTTATAATTTAATTCGTTAATCGGTTTCATTAAAAAAAATTCTAGTATTACGATAATTTTATATTAATTGTACCTGTTGCGTATTCCTGTACATATTACGTTTTATTGTTTCTATTATTAAAATTAACAGAGATTAAGCTGTATATAACAGTCTGAAGTGCGCGAAGTACGTGAAGGATAAGTATGATCTTCATTGGTGATACAATATATTTCTACGTACAACTGCATTATATAGTTCTTTTCCCATAGTCCATGTATATTCGTTATAACATTTGATGCCGTTGGTAGTAATTTAGTACTACGATTTGAAGACTGCCGCTCTTATCGTCCTGCAGGTAGTATTTAAATCCTCTATTGTGGGCTTGATTATCACGGCCAAAAGATTGCTCGTTCTTATTGCGGGCCAAAGATTGCAGTTTCATTACACGGTCGCCATGTGGTAAGTAGATATATTATCGCAAAGTGCGGAATTGGTTGTCGTTAATTTAAATGCTGAGCTGTGCCGCCTTGTCGCGTTTACTGATTTGATGATGATCGGGGTCAGCCAGTAAACACTGCTTCTGAGGAGGGAGCTATTAAGCACATCTACTTAACAAAAGCTCAGAGAGCAGATCTCTTAGTAATCGCAGCTAGAACTAGCAGATGCCAATGAAAGGGGAGTGCAGCTAAGACTAGCAGTCAAGAACTGTGATAAGACTAATGAACGAATATTTTTTAATGAATTATTCCTGTCATGGTCGCCATTTGGTGCAAAAAGAGGATCATTTAGCATTGAAACTAGATGCAGAAGCTTTTGGTAGTCGAAGATGTAATCTTAGGTGAGGGGCATCCATTAGGCAGATCTCTTATAAGTGAAGTGGAGGCCGCCACAAGGCAGATTTCCTAGGAGAAACTTTATAAAAAACAGACCTCCTCTTTTATATTGAACGCAGCTATAACTAGCAGATGCCCAGTGGTAGGCGCAGCTATGACTAGCAGGCGCCATTGGTAGACGAAGATATAACTAGCAGGGACCAAGTGATAAGTCAGAAGCTTGTTAATACTATGTATGTATATTTAATGAAATATTCCTAGCTTGTTTATACAGAAGTAAATTTGCTAGTCTAAACTTAATTATGATTTGTACAATTACGATATGTAAAGATGCCCGTGATTTGGGGCACGTTAAACTAAATCACTTACTTGCACTTATATGCTTAATATTTATTTGATGTGATGCAAATCGCTTGACCCGTGCTAAGCATGTTGCGAAACATGTAAACAAATTCAGTCACCTACTGTTTGAGTGTGACATGCATTTGGGTGAATGTTTTGCTTATAATGCATTAACATCATGCCACACACTACCAGATGATACAATTTTGACAGTAAACTAAGTCTACTTGCTACCCGCACCAATCTCACCGGCGAAATCAGCTATCTTAGATATCGAAGGAAATAATTTTTTGAATAATGCAAAAACTCATATGTATATATGTAGAGCTATCCATTGCACATTTGCATCTAAACCGTACCTAAAGGATTAAGGTTCAGTAAGTCTAAATGTCTCATGGGCTTGTTTAACAATTCTTCACCGGAAACTGCACCTTGAACCCACAGAGTTATGGAAAATAGTATGAATTTACTAACAAAGATTGTAAAACCAAACTCTTGGCTATTTGTAGCCACGCAGGAAGAAGTGCCATCCTGTAATTGTAATAATCATATTAACCACATGACTCATAAAGATTCTAGAATACTATCACTATGACAACCATGCATATTTACACTTACTGAATACGATATACCCTATGATAGTGTAACGCTGGATATTAGACCCACAAAATACCTAACAACATATTGTGATTATAAGACTTAAGAACCACTATAAATACCCCATATGAATTATAAAATTAGCAAGCATTAACATTCATGTTCTTGAAATTTTTTCGAATTTGATTAGAGTTAGATAATTTTAATTAACATCCAATATACAAATAATAAGCGCATCTATAACCTTAATTAAATAAATTCTAAACTAATATAAAAACAAATATTCAAAAATGAACATATAACATTCTGGAGTTAAACAATCAAAAAGAAATGAATTAGCGGAACCCAAGTGGAAGAAGAAGATCGACTTATCGATAAGTTTTACGGCAGTACAACGAGTCAGCGAGGTAAATTATGCAGATGACAGAGAGTGGTCTGTCTCTTTTCTCAGCTGCTTCCGTCTGGCGTTTTTTTGGGGGCGAGTGAGTCGAGACCCGAGTGAAGAAAAATTTTATATCAAAAACGAAAACCAAAAAATAAAACAAGTATTTTTTTTGTGTCAAAAATCTCAAGGAGACCTCAGTTCCAGGTCACTAATTTCGAAGATTCATGGGAAGATTTGAAGTAAGAAACAATCCAGCGAGAATAGCGGCAAGCCTACGTTCAGACCACGAGGGATTCCGAATATTCAGGAAAGTAAACACCACCACCACCATAACACCAACACTAATGTCGACATAAAATAAATAAATAAACAAAAAGGAATCATATAAACATAACTTAATATAAAAAACAAAAGAAAAAAAAGTAACATAACCTGTAGCTGTACTAACCATATTTAGTTATTACTATATATAATTTTCATGTAAGTAGAACGGCCGATTAGGGAATAATTATCAAAAAGGAATTATGTAAGAAAAAAATCGTAAAACAATCAAAAGCCTGAATTCTTCAATATATCATAAAACTTAAATCTATTTAAAAATTTTCCTTGCTACCCTAAGTATCATTTCCAAAATTTACAGAGCTTTACAAAAATGGGGGCTCAAAAAAGGAAAAAAGAACAAAAATCCGAAATCAATAAATATTTTCTTTTAATAATCAAATTGTAAAATTTCTAGTGGCAATCTTCATTAGTTACAAAAAAAAATAACCTTTCTGAATTCTTTTATCTCTAATATCCAACGTTATCAAAACCAGTCATGCCAACCAACAATAGCAGCACGCAAGCATACATTCTCAGGAAAAACAGCTGCAAAAAAACAAAAAATATTGTTCAAATATCGTTCAGCATCGGGTGCTCTGATCGTTCATTCTTAAGTTGTAAATATCTAATTAGTGCTGCAGTAGTGAAATGTTCCAAAATAATTAACTGATTAACTGTGGTAACAGATGTGCATTCATCAGGTGGATACTGGTAACAAGTATTAAAACTAATCACATATTTTCATCATTTTTGCTCCGACGCCGACATCAAGTACGAAATGCGATATCGTGGGGTATCCCCAGACCAGTATACGATTAGGGCCAGGACTGCATGGTGGGCAAAGCAAATGCAGACCGAAGCCGAATCTAAATCTATTGAAATTGAAATAAAACCATTCTTAGATCCTAAGGAGGACCTTGATCAATGCGAAGCCTTATGGAAGGAAATGGAAGCTGATAACGAAGAATTTACAGGGGAAGCCTTAGAAAGCTTATCCGTAAGAATTAATCTACTAAGAAAGCGACTTAAAAGGATTGATGGTTCGGATGGTGAAGCTGATGCTAAGAAAACAACCTTTCTAGATAGAATAACAATTTTATTAAAAAATATAGAGCAAGAGCAATACAAAGCATGGAGATCTCGCATTTATTCTAACAAAAGTGAACAAGAAATGGATATTAAAGAAAAGGTAAATACTCATAATGTCATGCTCAATAGCCATTCGAAACCCGTCGCTAACGAAAAGGTAAAATTCAATGATGACGTTATGCCACCTAACCGAACCTTATTATTTAACGAACCCACAAACTCTAGTCCTCATCGTCATGAAAATATATCTCTGAATCACTCTATTAATAACCAAACATCCCCCATGCTTTACAAATGGGGCATAAAATTTAGCGGTGACGATAAAAACGAGTCTGCTTCCGAGTTTCTTCAGCGTGTAGCTGATTTTGCGCGTTCAAGGCAATTAGGGGAAGCTGAAATACTCCCCTGTCTTACCGATATATTAGAAGGTTCAGCTCTAAAGTTGTTTCGCCGCAAAAGACTACTATTTATGTCCTACCAGCATTTCGCCGAATCATTTCTGGATCAATTTGAACCCTTGCTACAGTCAGATAGTCTCTTAGAATTCCTCAAGGTTCGAAAGCAAAAAATATCTGAAAGTGTTGTACAATATGTTTCATACATGGAGGATCAATTCCTTCGCTTGACTCATGTACCCCGGCAGACTACTCGAGTAAAAATAATTAGAAAAAATATGCTTCCACAGTACATCAGAGCCATTGCCCTAATGGATTTTGACACTGTAGACTGTCTTGAAAAAGCCTGTCGCAGATTGGAGCAAGCTAATGAGCAAGCTAAAATAAACTCACATTCGAATTATCCCAACCGTGAGCAAACTCCCCTTGCAAACCACGTTTGGTATAACATTGACCAACCAGTAAATGTTAATCAAAGAGCTTATAACCGCGAATTTTACAATAACCCTAGATTTAGCAATAATAAGAATTTTAACCAGAATTTGCAACCACTTAGGCAAACCAATAATCACAACAACAACCCCAATAGTAATAATCAGCGATATTCTCGAAACCGATATTCCTTCCCAGGAAACAATCGACCCTCAACTACGAATGTAAATTACCTAGCATCTGAAAATGAAGAACATATCAAGAATGGCAACATAATGCATCACCCACAACCAACAGTCATAATAACTGCGACATTTCTCTTAACGATCCCAATCAGATATCTCCCTTCAAACCTGCTCAAGATAATACACATTATCAGGGAAACGATCCAGGAGCTGCTTCTCAGTGGGCCAGAGCAACTCCAGAAAGCATACGCCCACCATCTCAGCAAGAAAATCACCCTTAAAATTGATAAGAAAAGATGATAATCGACCATTTTTAAACATAAAAGTGTGGGGAAATGAACTTAAAACACTCTTAGATAGTGGGTCCAGTAGGTCAGTGGGAGGAGCCAAGGGAATTCAATCACTCCTTGCCTTCAGATTAACATTACAACCAGTCCAGTTAAAAAAGGTAAAACAGTTGACAATATAAATTATAAGGTCAACGGTATCTTCAATGCTCCCATCGAATTCCAACATCAATTAAACATCATTCAAATCTTAGTTGTAGAAAGTCTTGATCAAAATATAATATTAGGTGTAATTCTGGAGTGCATTTAGAATAAAATTAGAACGTGAGTCAAATTATTGTACTTGTTAATACATTTCGTCTATAGAAAACCCAGTAATTGCTCAAGTTAACGGCATTGATACTTTAAATAGATCACAACGAGAGCAAGTCAATTCATGTTTGAGAAAGTTCGATGCCCTGGACCCCAAGGATTTAGGCCGAACCAATTTAATTCGACATGACATAGATACAGGGAACGCAACACCAATTATTCAAAGAGGTTTCGAGGTTTCACCTGCAATTCAACAAAGGCTAGCTAGGGAACTACAAAGAATGAAGTCACTAGGAGTCATAGAACCCTCGATGAGTCCATGGTGATCCCCAGCCGTCTTAGTGAAAAAAGCTAATGGTAAAGATAGACTATGTGTGGATAGCCGCAAGTTGAATCAAGTGACAAAAATGTGCCTACCCCCTACCTCGCATATCCGAAATTTTAAATCGCTTGAATAAAGCCAATTTGCTGTCTTCTATCGACTTAAAAGATGCCTTCTGGCAGATCCCCTTTACCGAACGTGCCAAAGAAAAAACAGCTTTTAGCGTACCAGGCCATGGATTATGGCAGTTCATAGTTATGCCTTTCGGTCTCACTAATAGTCCTGCCACACAGCAACGACTGATGGATCGTTTATTCGGCCCCACCGAAGAACACATTTTTACCTATTTAGATGACCTAATTATCGCAAGAGAAACCTTTGAAGACCACATGAAAACCTTATCCCGTGTTGCAAGCCGATTAACAGAAGCTAATTTAACAACAAACCGTGAGAAATGTCAGTTTTTTCGTAATAGCTTGAAATACCGCGGTTTTGTCGTTGATGCAAAAGGACTCCGAACCGACCCTGAAAAGTTTCTGGCAATGGTAGACTTCCCTAAACTCAAGAATTATACTGAGCTGAAGCGTTTCATTGGGCCTGCGTCATGGTATCGGCGTTTCGTTATAAATTTTGCTGAAACAGCTGGTCCCCTTCATGACTTAACGATAGGCGGCAAAAAGCGGACTCCTATAAAATGGACCCCAAAAGCCGAAAAAGCTTTTCTTCAACTCAAAACAAAATTAGTTGAAGCACCGGTACTCCAAACGCCTGACTTTAATCGCCCGTTTTACATCCAATGCGATGTATCTAATCATGCGATTGGTGGAGTTCTGTTCCAAAGAAATGAAAAGAACGAAAAAAATCTAGTAGCATACGTCAGTAGAAAATTTCGCGGAGCAGAACTAAATTATTCAACTACTGAAAAGGTATGCTTGAGCATTATTTTTACTATCGGAAAACTTAGATGCTAACTTGAGGGTTATAATTTTTACATCCTAACAGATCACTCCCCCTTGACATGGCTATTTCGTCAACAAAATTCCACGGGATGGCTGGCACGTTGGGTAATGAAACTGCAACAGTTCGATTTTGAAATAAAACACGTCAAAGGTAAAAATAACATAGTCCCTGACGCCTTATCTCGTGCCCCAGAAATTGCTTTGCTAGACTGCTTACCCCAAAAAGATGATGCTTGTTATAACAAAATATGTGACAAGGTGAAAAGCTCCCCTTCCCGAATGAAAAATTGGAAACTGGAAGGTAATGCTCTTTTTATAAAACCTCACAAAAAATCAATTAGTCTCCATGAAAATAAGTGGAAAAGGGTGGTACCAGAATCAAGTCGATTACAGGTACTAAAGGAGTGTCACGACTCTCCAATGGCATCTCATTTAGGAATTTTTAAAACAAAACAGCGTGCTTTTGACCGTTACTACTGGCCTGGAGTTCCCCAAGATGTGTCTAAATATGTGAAGAATTGTGAAGTTTGTTTAAAATTTAAACCTTCTACTAATCCAGAATACGGCGAAATGGGAAAGTTTAAGGAAGCCAGTCGGCCTTGGCAGGTTGTCGTTCTCGACTTGCTGGGGCCATTTCCAAGATCCACAAAGGGCAATACCTATTTGCCGTGTTTATTTCCCTTACGAAAGGCAACAGCATGAAAAGTAGCCGAATTGGTAGAGAATCGTATATTCCTCGAATTTGGTGTTCCCGAAATTGTAATAAGTGATAATGGCCGCCAATTTGACTCAAACGAATTCCGTGCCCTACTTTCCAAATTCGGCGTACGGAAATTTTGGCTAAACGCACGCTCTCACCCCCGTAACAACTTCACGGAAAGATGGAAAAAGTCATCGGTAGCGCCTTGCGTTCGTATATCACAGATAGTCACAAAAAAGGGGATCGTGAAATTAATTATATATCTTTTGCGCTCAAGACAGCCGTTAATTCTATCACTGGGTACTCCCCCTTCTTCTTAAATTATGGTAGAGAGTTTACTTATTCTGGATCTGATCATATTTTGTACAATATTTCTAATGAAAACCAAAACAAAGTAGGCGAAAGAACGAAATTCCTCGAAAGACTTGAAGCAATTTATCACGAAATCTATGAACGAATTTTTAAAGCATATGAAACAAATAACAAACACTTTGACGTAGGAATGGTAAAATTTGTCTTCAATATCGGAGATACCGTCTACAAATAAAACTATGTGTTATCAGATGCCACAAAAAAAATTTCCGCAAAACTTGCACCAAAGTTTGTAAAATGTACCGTAAATGATAAAAAATCAAATCTGGTCTATAGGTTATGTGACGAAGGACGTAAAGACTTAGGTTGGTGGCACATTAAAGATCTGAAGAATATCTAATGAAGTAAACCCATGTAAATAAGGTCAAATATCTCACATCGAACCTTAACGATCCAAATTGTAATAGATTAAGATTAACTATAAAAAAAAAATAAAAAAATAATGCACATTCACATGTATAGGCGTTAGTTACGAAAATGAAAGATCTAACCACGGCTAAGTTAATATCAGCAAAACAAATAATGCTAGGCATAACACGTAAATGCGACAATATTTCTTCGTAAGGATCTTACAAAAAAAAAAATAGGGGAACAAGCATTTTATTCGATTCAAGTGAAGTTAGCTAAGGTTTACATACAGTCACTCAGCTCCATAAATCTAAATAACAACACCCAGGAAATATACAGACGTATATCTCCGAAATTTACCAAAGGCTTAGGGCAAAACCCTCGAGAATACTTCCCAAGCCATGAAACAGAAATCTATATGTGTGCGTGCTTAGTCCGTTTTCTAAAATGTTCTATATTGATACTTATGGAAAAGTGCTAAACATTGGCTTTATATATGCCATAGAGCCTAAACTAATATCCATAAAGGAAAATAGTCTTCTAGTAATTTAAAGCTTGGTTCCATACCTTCCCAGGGGATACACTTCCTATGAACCTTAGTTAACAAAATAATAAAATAGTTTTGATTACAAAGTAACCTTACCAGTTTAAGCTCAATACCTCTCAGCTGAGTGATAATTGCATGTTTGTATGTGCAGCCGTAGTCCGAATTTGTAGGCAGCTACATTCGATATCATCAGCCCACGGCATGCCATGACGGCACAGCGGCATTACAAATTACAATGGTTACTCAGCTGAGAGCTTTTGTTTGAGGAATCGTAGTGACTTGGTTAAGATAAATTTTTTTAAATAATTTTGTTAGGAGAGGTATGAAAATTTTATTACGGTTCGGAAGATCATAAAGCAGGCTTAAGATTAACAGAATGCCATTTTTCTGTATGAATAGTAGTTTAGGGCGGAGGAGCTATTCAAGTCAAACTTTTGTCACTTTTACATAAGAACACTGCAAATATTTTAGAATGTAAGGACTACGTTGGGCCTCGCATAAGGTAGGGAGGTAGTCTGTTTCAAGGCTTGTGAAGTATTCTCGAGGGTTTTGCTTAGGGGCATCTCCCATCACTCCGGTAAAGGGTATTGTCCTCAGAAGCGTCCATGACAGGAAGACTAACATATAGTGTCGTTCTCTTCTTGTACTGGAATAGCGCTTACGTACCAAAAGTTTACGAATGCCATCATTCGAACCGCACAAAAACTAGAATACGTAAAATACGATCAAAAATAATAACTTTTTTAAACGTATTCAATAATATATATTATTTCTTTAACCTAAAAACTCCATAGTTATCAAGATATATATAGAATTATTTAGTAACAGGAAATCTCGAATTATGCAGAAATCTTAAGTAGATTAATTGAATTAAAAAATCGGTTAGTATGATAAACATTAAAATAAAAAAAAAAATTTTTTGATAAATACCTAGAAAAAAAAATTTAATTTCTATGTTAGTAGTGAATGAAATCGATGTAGTTCACTCTTTTTTATATACCTACTGTCAATGTTTGCCATGTTGCCTCAAAATTAAGGCAGTCTAAGATTACCAGATAGGTAATAAGATAAATTGGTTTACACATAAAAAAAAACGCTAGCAAGCAAATTATGCCCAATAAGAGTGACCTCAGTATAAATTAGTATCCAGTACTCACTTGATTTCATATTGGATTTCACATTATAGAGAAATGCTATCTCACCTCATTCTCTCATTCTTGGTTAATAAGTCACATACTTATCACAAGTTGAAAAAAAAACCAATTTACTGATATAATAATAACAAATATGTTTACATACATTATATAACCATAGTTGATAATAGTAGTTTTAGGCTCTCCTGCACATAAGGCTAGTCCTTACTCAGGAAAATCATATTATCTTACAAAGGAAGGAGTATAACTCACCGCTGCAGATTCTTCTCATTTCTAACTAACTGACATAAGATGAACGCATCATGATTATTCGATACTGTATTGGGACGCTTATACCTAAGATTCGAAAAAAAATTGTCACTGGACATTTTTTTCTTACTCACGATAGGGGGGAATGAAACGCTGGATATTAGACGCACAAAATACCTAACAACATATTGTGATTATAAGATTTAAGAGCCACTATAAATATGGGGTATTATATATATATATATATAATTATAAAATTAGCAAGCATTAAAATTCATGTTCTTGAAATTTTTTCGAATTTGATTAGAGTTAGATAATTTTAATTAACATCCAATATAAAAATAATAAGCGCATCTATAACCTTAATTAAATAAATTCTAAACTGATATAAAAACTAATATTCAGAAATAAACATATAACATTCTGGAATTAAACAATCAAAACAGAAATGAATTAGCGGAACCCAAGTGGAAGAAGAAGATCGACTTATCGATAATTTTTACGGCAGTACAACGAGTCAACGAGGTGAATTATGCAGATGACAGAGAGTGGTCTGTCACTTTTCTCAGCTGCTTGCGGCTGGCGTTTTTCTTGGGGGGCGAGCGAGCCGAGACTCGAGTGAAGAAAAATTTTATAACAAAAACGAAAACCTAAAAATAAAACAAGTATTTTTTTTGTGACAAAAATCTCAAGGAGACCTCAGTTCCGGGTCACTAATTTCGAAGATTCATGGGAAGATTAGAAGTTAGAAATCAATCCAGTGAAAGTAGCGGCAAGCCCTACAGACCACGAGGGATTTCGAATATTCAGGAAAGTCAACGCCTCATGGCTCCAACAATTCTAAATAACACCAACAATAATGTCGATATAAAATAAAAAAATAAAAAAAAAGTAATCATATAAACATAAATTATTAAAAAAAAAAAAAAAAAAAAAGTAACATAACCTGTAGCTGTACTAACCATTTTTAGTTATTATTATATATTATTTTCATGTAAGAATTATGTAAGAAGAAAATCGAAAAACAATCAAAAGCCTGAATTCTTCAATATATCATAAAAGCTAAATCTATTTAAAATCTTTTCTTTGCTACCCTAAGTATCAGATCCAAAATTTACAGAGCTTTACAAGAGTAGTGTCAGCTATCACACACCCATACGTCAACCAGAGCTGAAAAATTTCCCCAAAATCCAACTACAAGATATGTTTAGGACGTGAAACAGTAGAGGGAATAAAATTGATACCATACAACCACCCAAAAATGAACCAAAAAATGAACTTCCAAAAGAAAATTCAATAATAAATCCTTATACATGACTCCAAATTTAGGAAATCACATAAAAACCAGAAAATTGGAGCAATATAATTTTATTAAAACGCAGTGCTTGCAATACTAAATACATTGGACATACAGGTGGAATGGACACACAAGAGATGGTACAGAAACAAGAAAACGTCACCCAAGGAGCCCTTACGAAACATAACAGAAGAAACGAACATAGTACCAGCGAAACAACAACGATCATAGAGAAAATACGTAACCGTGGTAAAGCACACAAATTTACTGCAGCTTACATAGCAAATAATGATGACATAAAATACAAAATAATAAATCTATATCACCACGAAATCATGACACACTACAAAATGAGAACCACCAATTAGGGTCAAAAAACAGATATTGCAACCAAAAAAAAAAAATATAAATTATACAGAAATAATAAAATGGCAATACAAAGATTGACTAAAAATATAAAAAATCCACAGAGGAAAGGAAATACTACATATTTTTCAGAAAATGACGCAAATAAATTATATAGAATTTAGAAAAGAACAACAAATTATTAGGGAGAACTATTTTAGAAGAAACAATGACAAAAGATTTAACTAACAAAGTAGGAAAACGAAGTAAGTATAATAATTGGAAAGATTAATAAGCAAGCGGCAGAGGGGTAAAAACGAGGAAGTATATACACACGGCATGAAAAGAAGACATATAGGATGAAAACAAGGTAAGAAACATATCTAGAAAAAAAAACAAAACAAAACGGGAAAGGGAACGAAACAGCCTAGTACAGAAGGAATAATACATAAATAGTAACAAATGGACTTGTAATATATATGTCGTAGACATTTGATGTAACTCAACACTTCATCAAAAGTCCAGGCATTTAATCAAATGTGGGCAGAATTGTCTGAAATGTTTAGTTAATTCATGAAGTGCTAAAAGCCTTTACGCCGATAGTGTAATACCACCTGATATAACCAAATACTAGGAGAGAGAGATGAGTCGTGAAGAAGGAGGTCGCACCCAGTACTGCCACACACCCACAGCCACACTCACACATACATACACATAAATGCGCCGCGCGTGTATGTGTGTGCGTATGTGGGTGCGTATGTGTCGATGCAAAGAGAAAGTGATTGAGAAAATCGCTATGTTTAAAAAAACCAAAAAGCCGATTAATAAACCTATAAAAAAGCAAGCAGAGGAGGTGATGAACAACATCTTAAGAGAAACTCCAGATAGCCGCAAGGAAATAATGCAAGACAATGGTCTAAATCCGGGCCCTAGTTCATCGTACGGCATGGAAAATCAAAAAAGAAAGAGCAGCAGCCCAACACAAGCTTGCCGTAGAGACCAACTGGAAAGCTAATGTAAAGAAAGAACCCCGGATCCCGTCAGACTTCAGCACATGGACGACAATATGAGAACCGACGAAGAAGAAACAAATACTGAGGCATACAAGGACAAACCGCACCTTACTTAAGCCACATCAAGCAGCAGGAAAATATATTAAGAGAGCAGGATCACATGATTACCCTACTCCGGAAAGAACTCAACGCGTTAAAATCAATAAGTCAGCAGCAGCAGCAGAACATCAAACAAAATCCACTTACTCAACAGCCACAGAACATTCAACAGCGAAAAAATCAATAAAACCACAAGTAAATGTGAACTCTGCCAAAAGTACCGTGAAAAAAAAATAAACCCTAGCAACACATCTAACACTGTTTCTGATGTCGACGAAATGTATACATCCACGTCTGTCGCCTCCAAAGAAAAAATACTCTCAATAATTACTGACCTAAAACAAATTACAAACGACTTCTATCTTAAGACTGTAAACAAAAACGTAACGAAAATACACCTAAAAAACACAGACGACTTCCGCAAAGCGAAAGAGTATTTAGAAAATACACACAAGCAACATAACAAATACACCCCGAAACATTTAAAAACTAACTCCATCCTGCTTAAAGGAATATCCGACGTATACACCTCACAGGAAATTCAAGATGAACTAGCCTTCAAAGGAATTGAAGGAGTTATTAAAGTTTCCCGTTTTCAGACCAAAAAGTCAATCAATAATAATGAAAAGCTAGAAATTTGGCTAGTACAGCTTGCACCAGACGCCAACATTCAGGATTTATATAATCTGAAATTTTTTATGTACAAAACCATCCGCGTAGAACCTTTAATAAGACACGAAGTACTGCAGTGTAAAAACTGCCAAAGGTATGGGCATTCAGCAGTAAACTGCATGATGCAATACCGTTGTGTTAAATGCACAACTGTATACATTCCCGGAAATTGCCCTAAAACAGAAAATATGGGCCCCAAATTTATTAACTGCGGTGAGACAGGACACCCAGTTATAACTACAGAAATTGCCCACAATATCTCTCCCTCATGAAGAGGATGCCAGATAGGAAAGATAAAATTCGCCATGAACAAGAATTTAAGAAGAGATCTATGCACAATTTCGTTAAGGCTTCTGTATCCTTTACTACTACGCTTTCAAGTAATATAAGTCCCCTCATAGTGCTTCCATAAATAATCCACTATCATTCTTCAACAATGAATATCAACTTTACTAAGAGATAATTTCGGTAATATAGGTATTAATAAAAATTATTCCGGCTCATTCCGCAGTACCAATCACTACCCTCCACGAATGAGAAAAGAATTGCCCTGGTTTCGTTTCTTGTTCAGATATCAGCACCATAGAAATGAGCCAGGTCCCAGCGCAAACATCAAAAACAGATATACGTACCCTAAAACTCGTTGCTCTTAACACAAACTCTCTTATCAGTAAAGTTAAACGCCAGCCTAGAAATATTCCTTCAAAACAACAAGCCCATATAGTTCTCATCTCGGAAACCAAAATCAAGGAAAAGCGCTAAAGTGTCGTTCAAAAAGTACAATATTTTTAGATCCGATAGATTGACAGACCACGGAGGAGGTACATGCATCCTGTTACGTGCTACTTTTTGCGAGCAATCACTGCCCCGGGTAGAGATGGAGAAGGGTTGGGCGTGAAACACCTGTGGGCGCCACGTGGTTTTGGAGTCCACGAACTCGGAATGTGAGATGGACAAACAAACTTTCAATGACTAAAATAATATTGGAAAAGCTGGGATCAAATAACACACTTAATTATTTGCAATAAACTGGCTTATGCTTCTGCACAAAATTTGGCCAGGCAGCGAAGCATAAAAGTGACTAACCGTGTAATTTAACTCTCTCAAAATTGATTTCACACACTTAATAAAAATTCAACAAATAACAAGGAAAGATTAAATAACCGATCCCTGTATCCGAACCTCACTATAGCAAAAAAAAAAATCAGCGAAAACGTAGTACTTATCTTCATTCCTGAGGAGGGTTTCGTACACGTGCCGTATCCGCTTCTCCTTAGTCCAGCTCCACCGTGAAATTTCCTTTAAATACTCCACTTTAAAATGTCCTCTTCAATTTTCTTTAAACTCAAAATAGACTTTTGATTCGTTCCTTCCTTTTATCTTCGTTAGCCCCTTTTCTTTGTTTGTATATTTTCTATCTTTTCTTTAAAAAAAAAACTTCCAGCTGCGTACTAAGACAATTGCTTCACTCAATGCTCGCCTTTGACTGCCCTTGAGGTGTCCGCTTCACATACCAAAGCGTTTTCCTCTCTCGAATCGCCCATTATTGCGGCTTCCGATTTATATTCCCCGTATTTCATATTGGGATTTTTCCCAGTTGGTGAATCGTATGGCGGCAATTGAATTTTGAAATTTGTTCTGCCCTCTTGATTTTATTGCGTGATGTTATACGGAAGTTATGTTTGATTTACGTGAAGCTTTCGGATTAGTGTTTTAACACCTTCTTGTGACGGGCGAGTATTCATGTCGTTTCAAATTATGTTTGCTGTTGGGAAGTTATGCTTTGGGCTGCGAACAACTCAAGTATATAGATAGCGGATGTCACAGGTAAGTCCGAATGTGATATAGTTTTAGGCTATGGCTTCCGTTTGCGAGAGGAGGTTGAACCGAGGAGGTAAGATATTGTATCTAATTTCTACATTTCGTTTGATTCACGATAAGTACTGTATTCTCTTTCTGCTTTTTGTTTTCCCCTCTTTTCTTTAGAATACTGGTTGCACATCGCATAGTTCACTGCTCGCCGTACATCATCTTGACAAAGGTACTTCATTAATTTATCTAGTTTGCTAAAAAAAATATCTATACCTATCTAATCTATTTACAAATTCATTTTCTACATGGCTATCTTATCTAACCATTTAAATTCAATTTCAGGAAGTAGATGAGGACGTTTTGGATTCCAGGGAGTATCCAGCATGAGTAGAATGAAAATAGCTCACAATAAATCCGTTCGGTGAGTATATTGGTATAATTTGTAGGTCCATTATATAAATCTTGCAATTTCAGGTGACGTCTGACAGTAACCAGTAGTACTAGCAAAGCCCGAGTAAAGGCGTAAAGGCTCAATGTATGTCCAGAATGACGAAAATATTAACCGTGGATCTGAACTATTCTTCCCAGCTGCGACACAGGTAACTCACTAGCCCCTTTGCGGTTTCATCTGAAAATTTAAATTCCTTCGCAGAATTATTCTTATAGGATGCTGAGGTTCATGACGACACTCATGCAGAGGACGAAATATATACAAACAGGACGACACACATAAAGATAAGTGACCCTTGTTATTATAATTATATCCTCGCTAATTGTATCTTTATTTGGAATGGATTCGCTATGTAGCACCCCTCGCTTTCCTCCTAGAGATTTCCACTTAGAAATCTATTACGTGAATAACCAATACAATTTTCTATAAAATTCAACGTAAAACCTAAAGCATTATTGTTAATCATTACTTCATATTTCATTAATAAAGCTTATTGTGGGGTTCCCCGTAACAAGGAAAATCATAGTAGTTAAACTATAATAAATTAATCTTATCCTTACAAACTTATAGCATGAACACCTCGAAACACTATTCCTCCTTAGGAATGTCTCGAGCCACTGGACTTCGCATTGGCGTGCGGTCCCAACACCATGGTTCGAATACTTTCAAGCTTTGCATGTGTAACTAAAAATAAGAAAATTTTTCTTAAACTACTAATAATTCGCTGATTACGACCGTGATTTATGGCTATTAAATTAAAAATTAAAACAAAACCGAGTGCCGATAGTAAAGGGTAGTATTCACTACATAGTCAAAAGTGACATATTGTACTGTAAACTCCAATGCTATAAAAACTATCACATAGGACTCAACCAAAGAGAATTAACGGGAAGATCAAATATGTATAGACACTACTCAAAGCGCCCTCCAGCCGTATTATATGGTTTCAAGTCTTTAGAGTTCCAAACACCAGCACTTTTCCCACTACAGTCCTGTAGGTCGAGTGCCCAAGGAGAGACTCTCTTAATTACTCGAAATGGTCCGGTGTATTTAGGGGCAAGCTTAGCGTTAAATTACTTCGCTGCATCCGAAAGTGCATAATTATTTCTCCAAACCATATCTTGTACGTGAAAACTTTGATCTCTTCTACGCAAAATATACTTTTACTTGGAAGACTCTGTCGCTTTCATGAGCCTTCTCCTTACATCTTCAATTAGCCCCGTTAATGCTGAAGATCGTACTTCTGGGTCAAAAAATTCATTGTCCCCTGCTTTCTTATATGACGTACCATGAACTATCATTTACTTGCCAAAGTAGATGAAGTATGGGGTGATTTTGGTTGCTTCTTGCGTAGAGGTTCGGATAGCGCACGTGACTTTCGCCAAGTGTTGATCCCAAGTTCGATGGTTGTCTGAAACATGCGCCCTAAGCATTGACCTTACTATCTGGTTCACTCTATCAGTCGGGTTGGCTTGTGGATGGTACAAAGCCGTGAATCTTATTTCTATACCATATTCTTCGCAGATCGTCCTGAATTCACGACTCTTAAATTGTGCACCGTTGTCACAGATCACAGTCTGAGGCATGTTGAGTTTCTTAAGTACTTCTAGTACTCTCATCCGAGCACCTTTATACGGCACGGCACGGCACGTTTACTGTAGGTGAACTGAGATTACGTGCCTTCAAGATGATTGGGCTTTTACTTATTTCTCCCGCGATGCGTATGAAGCAGCTTACTAGATTTACTCCTAGTGTGATTCAATGGAGCAGCTTACTAGCTTTACTCCTGGTGTAGATGAATGGAGCAGCTTACTAGCTTTACTCCTAGTTGGATGAATGGAGCAGCTTACTAGCTTTACTCCGGGTAAATGAAACAACTCGTGTTCTGTTGATACTACTGCTACTCACTAGCTAACTTCTTGATTCAAAAATCACAGAATATTTATACAATTCTCGACTTAATACTATTGCTATGTTCTTATTACGCTAAGCTAATTTCATCACAGCATTTATTCGTACATAATTGTTATTTCCGTAAAGTGTTTCTTTGTGGCATTCATAAATTAATTTCCGCAAAGCTTTTGCCGGTTTGTTGTTGTTACATCACGGCATTCATCGCTTTCATATGTACATACATAAATACTTCCGCAGAACATTCGCCGCTTTGCTGCTATTATGACATCATCGTGAACCATTGTTTCGTTCACCTAAGTTCTACCGCTGGCGCAAGCTTATCAAATTGCATCGTGCGAATTTTTGCGCGCAGGATATTGTGTCACTGCCTTCACTTGTTTCTTTATGTGATTAAGAAATTGGTGTAGGTCAGTAGCGAGTGACTTTACTGAACTTTGCAAATATGTTTATACTTGCAGCTGGGAATTATAATTCTGCATGCAATGAGAATGCTGTAGGTATGTACGTATCTACATGTTTGCATTTCTTTATTGATGCATGAATTTTATAATTCTGCGTAAGGCGAAATCGATTCAGACATGTATGTATGTATGTATATACATGTTTAACTGATGCCAATGGATGCCTGTATGTAACAGGCATACCAAAAATCATAAATATGTAATCTTCTAGTGCCTGCATTATCGGGCCAGAGGTCGCAGAGCGTAGTGGAAAAAGCATCGGAAATTTAATTAACTGGTCCACTACAGTAAGGATATAAACAAATTCGCGGTTTGATCGAGGAAGTGGCCCAATCAGATCGATACTTATGCACTCCCAAGGCCTTTCTGCTACTGTACGAATAATCATGAGGCCTGCCTGCTTCATCCGCTCGGGTTTTATAGCCTGACACGTTGTACAATTTTTAATATAAGAAGCAATGTCTCATTTCCTTTTCGGCCAATAGTACATATTGCTAATACGATCATACGTCTTTTGAACACCGCAGTGGCCCGAGGTGGGAATATCATGTGCCTTAAATATGAGACTTTTCTTCGTCCTTTGGGTACCACTTCTTTCCAAAATTCGTGTTCCATTGCTAACGAGAGATATTTGGGTTGGGTTTGTCGCCACAGGATATCATTTTCAATTCGCCAGTCGGGAAACTTTGAAGGAGATTTAATAACATTGTCCACCATTCTGTCATACCACTTATCGCCAGTATTTTCATATTCTTTAATAGAATTTACAATGGGAACAGAACGTGACAACCAGTCTGGCAACAGGTGTTCTTTGCCTTTACGGTGAATTATATCGAAATCATGTTGTTGTAATTTCATTGCCCACCTGGCTAATCTGCCGTGGTGTCTCTCAAATTACGTAGCCAAACTAATGACGCATGATCTGTTATTACCGTTAACGTGGTTCCTTCAATATATGGCCTCAACTTATCAATGGCCCACAAAACTGCTAAGCACTCACGCTCCGTAGTAGAGTAATTCCTCTCACATCGATTCAAGGAGCCGCTCAAGTAGGCAACTACGCGATCCTCATCATCTATTCTCTGCGTTAAGACAGCCCCCAACCCATATCCTGAAGCGTCGGTATGTATGATAAAGGGATGGTCGAAATTTGGGCATGTCAGGAGTGGAGCGCAGACCAAGTTTTCTTTAATGGTGTGGAAAGCTCTTTCACACTCCGGAGACCATACAAATTTCTTCTTTTTCTTTAGGAGATCAGTAATTGGAGCTAATATTGATGAAAAATGTGGGACGAATCTACGGTACCACACGACTATGCCAATAAACCGACGAACATCTGAAACATTCTTAGGATGAGGAATTTCCAAGATGCACTTAGCTTTTTCTGGGTCTACCTGAATCCCTTTTTCCCCTACGACATAACCCAAGTACCTTAGCTCTGAACGGCAAAACTCAATTTTCGAATAATTAATAACCAGTCCAGCCTTGTATAATCTCTCTAAAACGTCTCTCAGTATTTCCTTGTGCTCCTCGAATGTTTGAGTGACTATGATAACATCGTCGAGATATACGAACACGCGGCTTTCCAAGCTTCCTGAAAGTACTCTGTCAATCAAGCGCTGCCAAATTGCACGCGAATTGCTTAGCCCAAAGGGCATTCTTCGAAACTGGAATAGCCAGCGATTTGGGACTGTGAAAGCTGTGTACTGCTTCGAGTGATCTTCCATGGGTACTTGCCAGAACGCTGACTTGAGGTCGAGTGACGACATATATTTAGCATCACGTGGCTTATCGAGTGTCGCTGAGATATTAGGGAGAGGGTAGGCATCCTTTTTCGTGACCTTATTTAACTTAAGATAGTCGACGCAAAAACGATAAGTTCCATCTTTCTTCTTAGCCATTTCTACTGGAGAGGACCAGGCACTATCTGAATGCTCTACAACCCCGGCTTCTAGCATCTTTTCAAGCTCCTCATTTATAATAGCTGATGACACAAGGTAGTATCGCTGCTTAATTGGAGCAGAATCGGTATGTATGGTATGTTCCACCTGATTGGTGCAACCTAGTCCTTCCCCCATTTTTGTTTCAGCTTCCGTTATTATCGCATTCAGTTCTCTTTGCTGCTCGACTGTCAATTTAGAATGCCCCCTTAGCGCAGCTATATGATAGGTAATATCTTCGTTCCCAAAGTGCCATGAGTTTTCCTTTAAATTCGCTGTAATTCCCATTGAACGCCAAAAATCAATACCGAAAATCATGCTATGTGGGAGCTCCTGAATAACTAAAGCATCCACAACCGCAAACCGCCCTTCAAGCTCAATAGGCAGGCTAACTTCACCAAGAACAGGCACCTTTTTACCATCAGCCAAGCTAACAGTTTCCGCCCTTGATTTTGGAACCTTAAATTCACAAGTCATCAATAACTCCCATCCTGAGCCCCCAATGATTGTCCTAGAAACCCATGAATCTAACAAGCGACAAACATTAAGACCGAAAATCGAAATTGCTAAGTGTGGACGAACATCACCCTCTACTTCCGTAAAGACATAATCCACTAACGTGTTGATTGTATCGTCGCACCTCTGAAATTGCTGACTATCTCCGGATGGAGAATTAATATCTTGGGCGAATTTCTGGGAATTACTAGAGCTCGATCCGCCCTTTACTGTCGAGCTCTTCCTTCGTTTCCCGAATTTTGGACTGGTGGGTTGCGTACTTCTGTAGATTGCGTTAGATTATTTTTCTCTTGTCCATTAGACCCATGGCTTGCATTTAAAAATCTAACCCATTGTTGTTGACTTGATAATACCCCCCCGTCATTTGAAAACCTATTCTGCTGTTGTGAGCATGATTGTATACTCCGATCTTTTATTCGAGCGAGCACCAATGCAATTGCTGCATCTGGTTCGAGTAGCACCTCGATTCCCGCAACCATAACATCTTATGTCGTCCTTACAAAACCGAGCTATATGCCCAAAGCGGCGGCATCGAAAACATTGGATTCCTCTGTTATTAGTTTGATTATAGTTGGTCGGTTGGCTCGAAATCGCGGATATATTATGCTCCGTAGCAACGTACGCTAAATCTGGCTCAAGTAGATGACTATTCCTTTTGGATGGTGGTGGAACATAAGTTTCAACAGAAGTTCTAACCGATTCTAACTTTCTACCCAACTCGATGAGATCCTGAACAGACTTGACTTCGACCAAACTTAGTTAAGTTTGATAAACGGGATTAACGTTTCTTTTCAATATAGCCAGTTGCTGGAGCTCAGTTAAAGGTTTAGATAACCACGCGAACATATTTACCATAATCGCAATGTATATTCCGATGGTTTCACCATTGCCCTCTGTTCGCCTCTTAATCTCGTCGAGTAACCGGTCATCGTAATCGTAAGGCAAAAACTCTTTCTTCAACTCCCTAATTAGTTCTGACCAAGAATGAGAGCTTAGCTTGTTCGCTCTATACCAAATGAGAGCTCGCCCTGAAAACAGATCTAACGCCGAGTGAAATAGTTGATGCTTGTTAATTCCACGTGCTTCAGCTAGCTCACTAACCCGCTCTAGGAATGAATTTAAAGATTGGCCGGGATCCCCAGAAAATTTAATTTCCCATTTGTATAGTAGGACTCTTGTATGAGCAGTAGCCATCACCTTAGCCGTCATTGACAAATCTTCAGCTTCAGCTTCGACTTCTTCATACCCGCCATAAGCCTTGATTTGCAATGTCCCTAAACTCAAGACCAGATTAGCTCGAACTTGAGCTACTTACTTCTTCTGATGTTCGGCTTTACTCTACTCAGCCTCCCCAGAGCCCACTCGATCTTTGTCAATAGTGTCCGGAAGTTTCGGCTAGTGGGGTCGATTCGCCTTCGAAGACACGTAAGAGCCCCTGAATTTCCTCCACTTTATTGTTCAACGCCACTACATCCTCTTCATAAGTGAATGGAGAAGGGTTCAATACTAGTGAACTTCCCCCCTTTTCAACTCTCAATGCCTCACGCAAGCTAGGTCGCATCTTATCTACTGTTCCAGTTGGTAATCCCCTCAACTGGAGTTCATATGATAGCTCCTCTTGGTTTAGTCTGTATACTTCCATGACGAGAGTTAACCGGTAGCCTTCAATTAATAAGAAGATATACCAATGATAGGTAACGAATATCCTTATCTACAGAGACAACTATATGTATGCTGACAAGTCTCCACTAACATGAAACTAAACACCAGCAGCGAGGAATTACCGAAGAGTCCTTCAAAAATGATTGAGAAACTCCGCAGATAGAGTAAAATGAAATTTATCAATAAGATCTATGTTGGAGTCCCTTTAATAGCATAAATCACAGCACTCAGGAAAATTATATGCGGAGATTAATGAGTTAATTTGCATTCAAAATTATTATAATATAAGTAAGCGTGTACAAGTGTGTACCTACGTATATGGAGTTCATAGATCTTTAAGCACTAAAGCAGCAAAATACCAAATCAACAAAAAAATTATTTTTCCATGTGGGTACTACCACAAAATAATTGCTAAAATCTGTAAAATTTGAAAGAATATGCAAATGCGTATATATATAGCTAATAAATCCTTAAGCATTAAAATAGAAAAATATAAAAAAAACATATTTCTATCTGTGGGGTACTACCACCAAATACTGAAAAAATTCCAAAATTTGTAAGTATCTACAGGGGCGTATACAGTATAGCCCATAAACCTTAAGGTACTAAATTAGCAAAAATATGCAACCAAAAAAAAAGGGAAATTCTTGTATGTGGGTTACCAAAAATTATCAAGTTTAAAAAAAAATGTATAAGAATATACAACTGCGTATATATAGCTCGTAAATCTTACAGCACTAGAATATCAATATACCAAACCCAAAATGAAAATTTCTATTCACGGGTACTACCCCAAAAAAAATCTGCCAGAATACAACGCTCAAAGTATACATATAATATGTAGTTATATAAGTAGATATCAATTAATTGATCTAAACCTCTTCGGTGCTGTATATTATAATAATTCTTACGCACGAATAAACAAAGAATAATAATAATAATCCATTTCTAAGACTTCTGTTTACAGTCTTGCAATCCCCAACATTTCAACTATGCAAAATTAGCGAAAGTTAATTAAGGCCTTGGCATCTAAATGTCGAACCAGTAGAAAGACACTGCGGAGAAACTGGGTCAAATTATATAATATAGGTCAAGCGCCGAATTATATGGTTTTACATAGGCTGCAATAATCAAACAGGGCCGCTGATTTGTTTTGTATATTAGGTTTATATACTTCTCCTCTTGTCAATTCGTCACTGCACCACACCGATTCTTAGTACCAACGTTATCGTTTAATAAAAAAAATCACAAATCCAAAAAAAAATTATGTGCGGATGTCGTTCGATAAATTCGCACGTAGAGAGACAATAAAATATATGTTAATGCGTAAATATGCATATAGATCATTGAAGTATCATGCGTATTACCAAAAAAACGCAAGAATGGAACAGCACAATAAATATAATATATTTATATTCAAAGTAATTTGTCGAAATTTCTTGGGAATAGAATACTTTATACGTTTGTATGTAGGTACATGCAATTGAAAGACAAATGTATTGAGTACCACAGCTTTTGTTTATGATTCCCATAACAGTACCAACTATCAGATCAATGATAAGCACATAGGAGCTTGGCATATTGAAGCGATGAACTAGAAGATAGATTTATTTCAGAGAAACTGGGCCATCTTTTGCGGTTGGTCTAGACTCCGAGTATATAGGATGACTCGTTTTGGGCTTTATGTAATGCACTCACAGTTTCACTTTTATGTATTTCTCCCCTTACTAGTCACATCTGCTTATCACTGCGCCGACTTCGATTACTTCCAAAAGATTTATACATTTATATTGTTACGCGCCACAAAGTGATACAAGCGACATCTATTGGAATTGGAAACAACTTTAGGTTAGTGACATCCTAGTAAACTGGGTTTGGAGAATGGAATATTCAGGAAGGTTCTAGGATAATCCGTAGAGTATAAATACGGCGCCGCTCACATCCAGGAGGCGAGTATTATTTCAGACAGCGAAGTGAACGAAGTAAACTATTTGGATTGCGATAATTAGAAGTACAGTACTAGCGATAAATAAAGAGTCGACTTGATAATTATTTGTGAATTTGTGAGAGTAAACAGTAAAGTTAAATAAATAAAGAACTTTTGAATTATATCTGAAATATTGTGTTTTAAATAACGAACTAAGGCCACGCTCGTAACAACTGGTGTCAGAAGTGGGATAGAATCGCGAAATAAATTGGTGGCATTTGAATTTGAAGTTCAAAGAGTGATTAATTTTGTGAAATCGTGTGTAAAAATTCCGAAAGATAATTTTATATTAAACTGTGAGTGAATTACAAAAGACGCAAGAATGGGACGCAAGCTAGAGGAGCTTCGCATACAGGAATTGAAAGTGGAGTTGGGGAAGCGGTCATTACAAACGACTGGCCTAAAGAATGTTCTAGTCGAGCGACTTAGACAAGCTTTGATAGAGGAAGAAAAGAATCCTGAGACATTCGTTTTCGAAGAAGAACCAGAAATTGAGGAAGAGCCTGCAATGAACATAGAACAGCTTTTAAGTACTTTAATGAGCAAAATGGAAGCTCGTTTTGATGAACAAAAGAATTCTCTCCAGGAACAAAAGAATTCTCTCCAGGAACAAAAGAATTCTCTCGAGGACCACAAGAAATCTATGGAAACCCGTTTGGACGAACAAAAGAATTCTCTCGAGGACCACAAGAAATCTATGGAAACCCGTTTGGACGAACAAAAGAATTCTCTCCAGGAACAAAAGAATTCTCTCGAGGACCACAAGAAATCTATGGAAACCCGTTTGGATGAACAAAAGAATTCCATGGAGTCCCGTTTAGATGAACAGAAGAAATCACTGGAAACGCGTTTGGATGAACAAAAGAGTTCTCTGGAGAATTGTCTAGAAAATCGCTTAGAGGAACAAAAGAATTTCCTGAAAAACTCGTTAGACGAACAAAATTTAAAAATTGAAGGAATCGAGCAAGAAGTGGCGGAAATTCAACAAAAAGTGACCGAACAGCTTGACAACTTCAAATCAGATTTGGAGAAGATGAAGCATCGACAACCACGGCACGAAGGAATTGAAATATCCAATGCAGGCAGAATGAAACCTCCAATATTTGATGGACAAAATTCGTGGCATATTTTCAAGAGACAATTCGAGGCTGCTTCCGAAGTAAACGGATGGAATGATGCAGACAAAGCTACAGCTCTGGTATTAGTACTTCGAGGTTCTGCATCAGAGCTTTTACAAACTATACCGATAGAAAGGCAACGTGATTATACTTCATTAGTACAGGCGATAGAGTTACGTTATAGAGATGAACACATGCAGCAAGTATATCGCCTACAGCTACGCAACAGGATTCAAAAGCATGGCGAATCACTACAACAACTGCAGGCTGATGTGGAAAGATTAGCTTATCTCTCATACTCTAGCGTAAATGCGGATTTCCTTAATGAAGTGGCAACAGAAGCATTTGTGAACGCTATTGCAGATCAAAATTTACAACAAGCGTTGAGCCTAGCAGGAAAGAAATCAACAGCAGAAGCACTAGCCTATGCACTAGCGTATGAATCTGCCAGGCAAGCTTCCCGAAGTGCAGTACGAGTGAAAGAAATTTCGGTGCAGGAATGTACTTGTAATAGAATGCAGCCATCACAGAGCAATTCTTCACGTGGTATTCTGCGATGCTGGAATTGTAATAGACCAGGACATCTCCAAAGGGACTGCAGAAAACGCCGTCGAACAGAATCACCAGAAGAGGAGGACAGAACAGAATGCCAAAGATGTCGAGCCAGGGAGCAAGCTATTCGGGGAGAGCCTAGAAATCAAACACCGACTAGTCGCATCAGCTCCCCTGTCCAGCAGTCGGAAAACATGTAAAAACCAACTTCGGGGGGCAGAAGTTGGTTGGTAGAGTCGACAGCCCCGAAGTCATCATTCAGATAGCCCAGTTGCAGAGAAATAATAGCAGTCTTGTTATATATGGAAGTGTAGGAAAAAATGACTGCGTTGTCACTATCGACACTGGAGCTTCGAGATCAATTATTAGAGCGGATCTTGTCAAGAACAAATGGCTTCATAATACCACCAAATATTTACTAAGAACAGCAACTGGAGCCGCAGTACAAGTTTTTGGAGAAATAACTTTGGATATTCAACTAGGTGAACTACTATTTCCTCACAATTTCCTAGTTTCAGACATAATGGATGAATGCATCCTTGGAGTAGACTTTATGACCACATATAAAATAAATTTAAATGTCGGAGAACGAATACTCAAATATGGCAACATAGAAATTCCTATGAGACTAGGAGGAGGAACAGATTATTCTGCAAAAATAAGGACGCTGGTCTGTGAGAATATTACTCTCTCTGCATTCTCGGAGACGCTAGTATGGACAAAGCTTACTGATGACATCGGGACCTGCCGATTCTATCTGGTGGAGCCTAACCCTACAAAAGTAACATCGAACATCATCGTTGGTAAAACTTTAGTGAAGACAGAAGGCGCAACATTAATTCCAGTCAGAGTGCTGAACACATCCGAAAATGAGGTACAACTAAAAGAAGGTGCTATAATTGGAAATTGTGAGCCTGTTTATCAGATTGTTAATTTGGAAAATGGTAGTAATATTAAGGAGGCTATACGTGTACCAGCTACTACTCAACAGGTTCAGAAACTTCTTTCATCTAGTGCCTTAAGTGAACAGCAATACAACGATGCCAAAGAGATGATCGATGAATTTTCGGAATTATTTGCAATGAATGATGATGATTTCGGCAAAACAAATCTTGTCCAGCATCGGATCACAACAGGAGATTCTAGGCCCATTCGGCAACCACCACGAAGACTACCATTAGCCAAACAACCAGAAGTTGCAGATATGATAAATTCCATGAAAGAACAAGGCATAATTGAGGAATCTAACAGCCCTTGGACATCGCCAGTTGTTTTGGTCAGGAAAAAGGATGGCAGCACCCGATTCTGTGTGGACTACCGCCAACTAAATAATGTAACAAGAAAGGATAGCTATCCGTTACCAAGGATTGATGATACATTGGACACCCTTTCTGGAGCGCAATGGTTTTCCACATTGGATTTGAAGAGCGGTTACTGGCAAGTGGAAATACATCCCGAGGACCGAGACAAAACTGCTTTCTCAGTTGGAAGTGGATTATGGCAATTCAAAGTTATGCCATTTGGATTATGTAATGCTCCAGCCACATTCGAACGACTCATGGAATGTGTTTTACGAGGATTAACCTGGAAAACATGTCTTGTCTACTTAGATGACATAATTGTGATCGGAAGGACATTCGAGGAACATAAAAACAACTTACGGGACGTACTTCAAAGACTGAGAGATGCGAAACTGAAGCTCAGCACGAATAAATGTGCTCTATTCAAGAATGAAGTAAAATATTTGGGGCATATAGTTTCATCACAAGGAGTAAGAACTGACCCAGAGAAGATAAGAGCTGTGAAAAATTGGCCTGTTCCAAAGGACAAACATCAATTAAGGAGTTTTCTTGGATTAGCTACCTACTACAGGCGATTCGTAAAAGGTTTTGCAGATATAGCAAGGAGCCTACATCAACTTACAGAAAAAGGAAAGCCGTTCATATGGTCAGATAAATGTAACGAGAGTTTTGCAAATTTGAAGCAACAGCTCTGTGGAACTCCAGTGCTTCACTATCCAAAGCTGGGAAAAACTTTTATATTGGACACGGACGCCAGCAATGTAGGTATTGGTGCAGTGCTTTCACAGGAGGAGGATGGTCAAGAGGTGCCAGTAGCTTATTTTAGCAAAGCACTCTCAAAATCAGAGAGAAATTATTGTGCTACAAGGAAAGAGCTACTTGCCATTGTAAACTCAACCAAGCATTTCCATAAATATCTCTACGGGCAGAAATTTATCCTCCGCACTGACCATGCAGCGCTTAAATGGCTTTTGCAGTTTAAGAACCCTGAGGGGCAAGTGGCGAGATGGATAGAGCGACTCCAAGCGTATGACTTTGAAATCCAACACCGAAGAGGACGTATCCATGGAAATGCAGACGCCCTTTCACGAAGTCCATGCAAAGTTGAATGCAAACATTGCGTTCGGCTGGAAGAAAAAGAAACGGAGGCAACAATACAGCTGATGACGGTGGAACCATGGACAGGTTGGAACAACGAGAGCTTGCGAACAGCTCAACGGGAAGACCCAGACATATCACCTATTCTTGCTTGGAAAGAAGACATGGAAAGACCACAATGGCAAGATATCTCGGAGAGGAGTGAGAAACTGAAGAGCTACTGGGCTCAATGGAACTCTCTTCACGTTGAATGTGGTATATTAAAGCGCAAGTGGGAATCAACTAACGGCGAGTCATTCCGAATGCAAATAGTAGTGCCAGCATCCCAGGTCAAAGATGTTCTAGAAGAAATGCACAGTGGAGCATCTGGAGGACATTTGGGGGTGAATAAAACAATTTCCAAAATACGTGAAAGGTTTTATTGGTTACATATGCGGGAGGATGTTGAGGAATGGTGCCGCAGATGCACAATCTGTGCTTCTTGCAAAGGACCACCACACAGAAGTAGAGGAGAAATGCATAAGTATAATGTAGGAGCCCCATTTGAAAGGATAGCCGTAGACATCGCTGGACCTTTTCCAGAAACAGATAACGGTAACCGTTATATATTAGTTGCTATTGACTATTTCAGTAAATGGCCTGAAGCTTATGCAATCCCTAATCAGGAGTCTACCACAGTAGCGGATCAAGTAGTAATGAATTGGGTCAGTAGATTTGGTGTTCCTCATGAACTTCATTCCGACCAAGGACGGAACTTCGAATCACGGACTTTCCAAGAGATGTGTAAAATTCTGGGAATAAGAAAAACCAGAACAACTCCTCTGCATCCACAATCTGATGGCATGGTAGAGCGCTTCAACAGAACATTGGTCGAGCATCTAAAGAAAGTAGTCGACTATCACCAACGCGATTGGGATCGACATATTCCCATGTTCTTAATGGCCTATCGATCAGCTGTACACAACACGACCGGACAAACTCCAGCAAAAGTGATATTCGGAAAGGAGATGCGTTTACCTAGCGATCTCAAGTTTGGTACACCCAGAGGTGAACAAAAGTTACCAGACGATTATGTATCGGAACTTAGACAACGATTAGCTGATGTACACGAAGTCACGAGAGCAAAATTAGCAATAAATACTGATCGGATGAAGACCCGCTATGACTTACGTGCTAACTCAGCAGGATTCAATGAAGGTGACCTTGTTTGGCTGTACAACCCGAAACGACGTAAGGGACGTTCTCCTAAATTACAACAACACTGGGAAGGACCGTATTCAGTAGTGACTAGAATAAATGACGTAGTATATAGGATTCAGCGGGGTACAAGAGGCAAACGGAAAATCGTTCATCTAGATCGTTTATGTCAATACTGCGAGCATCAAGACCGTGGATCACCTGTTGTTCGGGACGAACAATTTTAAGAAGGGGACAGTGTTACGCGCCACAAAGTGATACAAGCGACATCTATTGGAATTGGAAACAACTTTAGGTTAGTGACATCCTAGTAAACTGGGTTTGGAGAATGGAATATTCAGGAAGGTTCTAGGATAATTCGTAGAGTATAAATACGGCGCTGCTCACATCCAGGAGGCGAGTATTATTTCAGACAGCGAAGTGAACGAAGTAAACTATTTGGATTGCGATAATTAGAAGTACAGTACTAGCGATAAATAAAGAGTCGACTTGATAATTATTTGTGAATTTGTGAGAGTAAACAGTAAAGTTAAATAAATAAAGAACTTTTGAATTATATCTGAAATATTGTGTTTTAAATAACGAACTAAGGCCACGCTCGTAACAATATATACACAGCAAAAAAAATCCTCTGACAATATACGTGGTGTGCTGTGATCAATCGCTGATGATTTAAGTCGAGTTTTATAAGAATACTTATTCCACACGCGTGGGCCTATTTACACTTTATGCCTGCCGATCTCTTATTTACTTGTTGCTATAAAATGAAATGAGTTTCGAAACATTTGACATGATACGACGTCGCTCAACATATCACTCGCATCACTTTCCCCTTATTACAAAAGTTGCTAAACATTACCCGAATATGCCGCTAGATATGTACGTATGTGTGTGTAATCCATATTATTCTAATTGCTAGAGAATAATTTTTTAAAAATTTACGAATCTCTGGATTTTTTGTTTTTTGTTACGCGCTACTTTTTGCGCGCAATCACTACCCCGGCTAGAGATGGAGAAGGGTTGGGCCTGAAACACCTGTGGGCGCCACGTGGTTTTGGAGTCCACGAACTAGGAATGTGGGATGGAGAAACAAACTTACAACGACTAAAAAAAAATTGGAAAAGCTGGAATCAAATAACACACTTATTTATTTACAATAAACTGGCTTATGCTTATGCTTCTGCACAAAATTTGGCCAGATAGCGAAGCATACAAGTGACTAACCTTGTAATTTAGCTCTCTCAAAATTGATGTCACACACTTAATAAAAAGTCAACAAATAACAAGGAAAGATTAAATATAGCAAAAAAAAAATCAGAAAAAACGCAGTACTTATCTTCATTGCTGAGAAGGGTTTCGTACACGTGCCGTATCCGCTCCTCCTTAGTCCAGCTCCACCGTGAAATTTCCTTAAAATATTCCACTTTAAAATATCCTCTTCAATTTTCTTTATACTCCAAATAGGCTTTTGATTCGTTCCTCCCGTTTATCTTCGTTAGCCCCTTTTCTTTGTTTGTATATTTTCTATCTTTTCTTTAAAAAAAAACTTCCAGCTGCGTACTAAGACAATTGCTTCACTCACTGCTCGCCTTTGACTGCCCTTGAGGTGTCCGCTTCACATACCAAAGCTTTTTCCTCTCTCGAATCGCCCATTATTGCGGCTTCCGATTTATATTCCCCGTATTTCATATTGGGATTTTTCCCAGTTGGTGAATCGTATGGCGGCAATTGATTTGAATTTTGAAATTTGTTCTGCCCTCTTGATTTTATTGCGTGATGTTATACGGAAGTTATGTTTGATTTACGTGAAGTTTTCGGATTTGTATTTTAACACCTTCTTGTGACGGGCGAGTATTCATGTCGTTTCAAATTATGTTTGCTGTTGGAAAGTTATGCTTTGGGCTGCGAACAACTCAAGTATATAGATAGCGGATGTCACAGGTAAGTCCGAATGTGATAGAGATCTCTAATTTCTTCCTTCAGTTTTAGGCTATGGGTTCCGTTTGCGAGAGGAGGTTGAACCGAGGAGGAAAGATATTGTATCTAATTTCTACATTTCGTTTGATTCGCGATAAGTACTATATTCTCTTTCTGCTTTTTGTTTTCCCCTCTTTTCTTTAGAATACTGGTTGCACATCGCATAGTTCACTGCTCGCCGTACATCATCTTGACAAAGGTACTTCATTAATTTATCTAGTTTGCTAAAAAAAATATCTATTCCTATCTAAGCTATTTACAAATTGATTTTCTACATGACTATCTTATCTAACCATTTAAATTTAATTCCAGGAAGTAGATGAGGACGTTTTGGATTCCATGGAGTATCCAGCATTAGTAGAATGTAGCTCACAATAAATCCGTTCGGTGAGTATATTGGTATAATTTGTAGGTCCATTATATAAATCTTGCAATTTCAGGTGACGTCTGACAGTAACCAGTAGTACTAGCAAAGCTCGAGTAAAGGCGTAAAGGCTCAATGTATGTCCAGAATGACGAAAATATTAACCGTGGATCTGAACTATTCTTCCCAGCTGCGACACAGGTAACTCACTAGTCTCTTTGCGGTTTCATCTGAAAATTTAAATTCCTTTGCAGAATTATTCTTACAGGATGCTGACGGACATGACGAGGACGAAACACATACATAGAGAAAGGATTGTATCTTTATATATTTTCTTAGGATATCAATTTCACCAATCACTAAGTCACACAATTGTGCATTTACCTAATTCTCTCAATACTTTTGAGCACACCACAATAAAACTTACTTGCGAAAAAGCTGATTATTTCCTATCAGCCGTCCACAATACTCATGGGTACGCAAGCACTTTTGACCTTAACGAATTAAAGAAAGAGCTACTTTATTATAAGAGGCGACCTGAACTCTAGGCACCCGTTCTGGCTTAACAACATATCAAATGACGCAGGTGTAGCACTGTAGAATTGGTACACAGCAAACTCCACATTCCAAAACATTAACCTTCTCTCCAGCAGAGACCCCAACATTTCACCGAGCAGCAACGAATCCTTCATATCGGGACATTTTTATTACCTCTGGAGAGCTCCCCATAACATTTGACCCAAACCATAGTCCATATCTGGAAACAATACATTTCGAATCTGACCATGACGTATTGTGTCTTAATATCGCAACAGATGACAAGTCTGTATTACCTACACCAATCGAAATATGCAATTTCAGTAAAACTAACATAGCATCCCTCAGACTATCAACGCACCGAAATCTCCAAAACATTTTTATACCAACAAACAGGAATCTTGACCCCGATGAAATTGATGAAGTGATATCTCAGGTATGCAATACAGTCACGCACGCTATTAAACTTTCCACACCTAAAATAAAAATATAAAGAAACTCGCAAATATAGTTACCAGAAATTACGCTGATGGTTATTGATACAAAAAATAAACATAGGAAAGTCCTACACAGGAACAAATACTCCACCGCCTTTAATTTCCTCAAAATCCCTAATATCCTTGCTGAATAACATGATAAAAAACCAAATACAACACCACTACACCCTGCATTGGCAAAAACACTATCTGTAGTAAAGTTGGACAACAACACCTTTAAAACAAGCAAAAACCTGACCAAACAGAATAAACATCCTTCATTCCCAAATATCACGGAAAATATTAACAATATTTGCGGTACAATCACAGTAATTCAAGACAAAGCATACTGCCTCGGAGAATAATTCTGCTCTTCAACGATGGCTAACGCTGCACTATACCAAGACGACATCTCAAAAGAAATCAATAACAACATCCACACCCAATTCAAACATAACTATAACCCGATTACTACCTTCAACCACAGTACTCCACCCCATCACCCGCATCTAAGGCGACAAATAAACCTCCCATCTAATATATCTAGTAATGCAATAAATTTTACTGAAAAGAAACAATTTGCACTATACATTAAAATGCGTAAAAACAAAAAACCAAGTGGACCAGACGACATTCCTAACTACATCTTTAAAAAGCTGCCTACCTCCTTCACTCGAAAGCTAACGGTAATTTTCAACCAATGCCTCAATATTGGCTACCTCTCAAAGTCATGGAAATCAGCGCACATCATACCTATCCTCAAAAAATAAGTAAAAAACGAGTTTTTAAACAAAACTGAGGCCAAGCCGCATGAAAAAGTAGAAAATAAACTTTTCTTCACACACAGATGTGGACTCAGATTTTTTGATTGGGACATTTCTCTTGAATATTCTTTCTCTTCATGAATCAAATCACTTCTTACCTCCGATTGATCATACTGAAATATATCGGTGATTGTCAGCGAATAAAATCTGAGTCCACCTCTGTGTGTGAAGAAAAGTTTATTTTCTACTTTTTCATGCGGCTTGGCCTCAGTTTTGTTTGAAAACTCGTTTTTTACTTATTTTATTTTCTGCCTTTTTCACGTTAACTAAATTGTTATTACGTGCTGCATGGAGATATTTTAAAACAATTTTATGACGGCTGAAAAGACACTGATTTACCAGTTTTTCAAAAAATTTATTCGAGTAAAAATTATTATGCAATTCATTTCGCTCTACAACTTTGCCTTAGGTTGCAAAACGCTCAAACGCTTCCTTGGTCGGAAAAACTCCGAAAAAGCGTTTTGCACGAATTTTCCTCGATTTTTTCTGCAAGTTTTCACCATTGTCGGTGAGAAAGTAATGATGCCAGTTGATAGGGAACTTGATCCTGCATAATTTAGAAAACTTTTTTACCAGAAAAGTTTCCGGAAAAATCGGAAAACTCTGCATTTTTCCTCAAACGGATTTATCACTAATCGAATTTGTACCAAATTTTCAAATGATTTTTCCCGATTTTCCGGGTTTTCCATGAAAATTGCCGGTTCAAATTTTGATAGAAAATAGTAAAGAAATAGACAAATTCGTGTACGAGTTAAAGGGAATGGCTGGCCTCAAAAATAAGAAACCCCCCAACCTCAAAACCAGCTATAAGCCAATATTACTCCTCCCCTGTGTTGGAGAACTTTTCGAATGGTGCCTTAAAGAGAACATACTTTCCCATTTTGAGGATCATAATATAATTCCCCTTAACCAATTCGGAGTCACTCCACTAGCTACGTCCACTTGAAACTCAAATCAGATATTTCCATGCGCGTAGCTAGGTAGAGGCACGGGTGGGCACGGCCCACCCCAGGGAACTCGAAACGGCACCGGTGCCCCCCCCCATAAAATTACGATCCGATAGTGATAAATTCCTAATAATCGATCAATTATATTTAAGTTTCAACCAAGCAAGCATGAGGACATAACATTGAAAGCATAACGAAATTATATAAGAGTGAGCTGTCCCTACATCTGCAGTTGGTTCCAAATTTGTGAAAAGTGATTTTGTAATGAAACCACACTCAATAAGCGGCCTTCATTACTCATAATACACCCCAGTCATAGATCTATTAAAGTGCCATCAAATTATACATATGTACAGATCTGCCTCTTCGCATTCGAGTATCTCTTACATTTCCCAAGCCATTCATTCTTTTAAGATTTCCCAAATTACAAAACATTTTCTTTTCGAGACAAATTCCCAATATGTATCTAAAGCTTAGTTTTCACTTAGTCATTTTTATCGGGATTTTTATGAGGCAAAGTATATATATTCGACAAATCGCGACACAGCTTCGCATACAAAATGCTCATTCATTTGATTGTGCCTGACACAAATGCTTATACATTTGTATATGTTGATTTTGTTTGTGGTTTGACTTTTCGCTATAATTTTGCGTTTAGTTTTGAAATGCAGTTAATCGTGTGCTTAATTCTGTAGTGCGGGCGGTTGAATTAAATTAAAAACCATGTCATCGTGGTCAAAAGAAAAGACCTTAGTTCTAATAGAGAATTAAGACTTAAATGAAAAAAAAATGATAAGTTGGAAAAAATCGCTCAGGAGTTAAAGTGTACAAAAAAAGAAATTGATGATGAGGGGCATAATATAAAAAGTCAATTTAACAGAGAACTTGGAAAAATTAATGTAAGCAAAAAATCCGGCTGCGGAACTGATGAAGTATATACGTCATCATGGTATGCATTCAAACATTTGCAACTCTAGCGGACCAGTAATTAAAGTATATATACAAGTGCTCGTCTAATGTAAACAGAAGTCAAAAAAGTTCTCAATATATACAAGTCGAAAACGTGCCAATACAAGTGCCGATACCAATCCAGATACCTGTATCTAAGTGTAAACGTACCTTAACAATGACTTGACTTTCTCCGCTTCGACCGACTGATAATAAATCCATCAGAATTATTGTCAACATAACATTTTTCCAGTCTTAGCATAATGCGACTACGCACTACCCTGTTTACGTAGAGGAAAATGTTCAATTTCATTTGTATAAGCGAAATAGGCTATTTCCAATCTTCGTTCATTATATAAATCGCAAGGCGTACCCAAAATTATACACTTACGTTAGTTTACAAACTTTCGCCCCTTTACTAAATTTTGCTTGATCACCAATTTCCGAAGAAAATCGATCGATGATCCTAAGTAAAAAGGCTCTTGTGGACTTCAGGCAGCCAGTAGTGGCTCTTAATCGCTATTAGTTTTCACGCTGGATAATTGTAGAGATATAAGCTCATTTCTATTTATTTTCCATTATTTTTATTTTTACTAACCATAAACACTATCACCTGTTGTCTGAACTCACACTCAGTATAGTGTTAGTATTAAAACAGCCCTGATTGAACTTAAAAGTGGGCAGTGAACCGAATAAGTAGAGCAATGCATCTGATTATCAGCAATGTGATCCCAAATAAACAAATATGTAAATAGGATCTCATAGATTAAAATGAATTAAAAATTGATAGATTTAATTTTAGTGTTAGCACTTAAGTCATCTTCATTAAATGTTAACTTAAATAAGACGCTATTTACTTAAGGGGGTCCTTTAGTTTCTGGGCTGTTTTTTACGGCCTTTTCAATAATTTTTTACGGCAAACCATCGAAATAATCAATCTCATTGTATTTGCATACTGTTTATTAACAATTAAATAAGCTTTACAAATTTTTTGAAGTCAAAATATATAATAGAATAAAAGTTATAGTGGCCGACAGGAAGACATCAAGTAAAAGATGTGCTTGACGCTGACCAAGATTGCGGCTGTTCTGCTTATCTGAAATCAAAAAACCAAACGGCATCCTAATCTTCATATGTAAGACTAGCGATTGAACTAGAGTAAATTCTAAATTACAAAAATTGACTTTTTTATACACTTTTGAAAATTACATTCTATTTTTTTCTCATATTTTCTTAAGTTTTTCGCTCGTAGAAAAAAAAGTTATCGAAGCAATCATGATCCTAGTTCAATCGCTGGCTTATAGCATATTAAAGATGCTGTATAAATTTGAAAAAGATCGGTGCAGTATTTTCTAAAATATCGTGGTCACCGTTTCGAAAAATGGTGTTTCGAGAAAAACGCGTTTGAAAGATCACGCATGTGATTTATACTAAAAATTTCATCTCACCGTCAATCTGCTATGCGTGGACCATACAATCGGCCTTCCTCTTCTTCTTGGAAGTCACATAGGGCTGCTCCGTCTTCCCTTTTCGCGTTTCGGGCCTGTTTTACAACATCACTCAACATTCGAAAGCGTCTGTCAACGGTCTCGACTCCCCTTTACTCGGGCTTAATTCGCGCTCCGTATACCTGCTCCGTTCCAGGGCCGTAACTTGTGAGCCACTTCGAATATCGAAAAATCACTTGGAACACATTTTCTACATATGTTGTAGATGTGAGTTGTAAAAAAAAATCGATTTTTTCGACCCGAGAAACTAGAGGACCCAACGCATATTTGCGTGGCACTCATGCCGGGGTTTGTAATAAATAAATTTTGAATTTGAATTTGAACAAGTAAAAAAGCTAGAATTGGTCTAAGACCAATTCTTATGATACCCTAGATGAATGCCCGTATTAAATTTCGTATGGTCACCGATCAATTCAAGTTTGATTTTGAAGTTGTTTTTCGCATATATTTCTAGAACGGTTTGTCGCACAGAAAAAATGATAATAATCAATTTTATAGGATTTCATATTCTGCAGAGGTTTTTAGTACAATAAAAATGTCGTGGACTTATCGTTTTCAAAGTATACGTAAAAAACCTAAATTTTTATATGGCAACACCAAGAAGGAGTTGCCCGATTTAGTCCATTTTAGACATTTTAATTGCTAATGTAATAAAAACATCATGAACAAAATTTCAGCTCTCTACGTCGACGTGTTCTCAGGCAGTGTCCAAATATATAGCGGAAAACGAAATTTTTATATGGCAACCCTACGAAGGAGTTGCCCGATTTGTCTCATTTTCGAACTTAATTTTACTTTTTTTTTTAAGTCCATGTACAAAATTTCAGCTCTCTAAGTATACGCGTTCTCGAGTTATCGTGCGCACGGACGGACGGACGGACGGACAGACGGACATGCAAAAATCAAAATAACTTTTAATATTATGAATGGGTGTCCAATCCATTTTGCTCTACCATCATTATTTCGAGGTGTTACAAACGGAATGACAAACTTAGTATACCCCTTAGATTTCATCTAGGGTATAAAAACCATAAAGAACGCCAAAGGATTAAAGGCTAATGTAGTACGGAGGCATATCAATTTCGAAGACTACGTCGAATGTGTGAATAACAAGCGAATATTAACTGCTAATTAGAGCTCCATACGATCCCATAACCATAGCTTGTACACTATCAGTCAAAAGAAGATCGCATTGAGTCCTTATGATAATAAGCGACATATTCTGAGCGGAACGACGGATTCTCTACCATGGCGACATTACTACATTTCAGCAGATCAACAAGTGGCAACCGCAGAAAGTATCTAAGTCTAGTGTAAATAATAAATGTATCATAGTTTTAGTTTTATTTATTAAAGTAATTTTCATTATAGCTACATGTATAAATTATTATAATTATAAATTTATTTTAAATTGTTAAATGTTTTTTCAAGAAATTATAAAACATCTTTGTTATTAATCCAAGAATTATGTTTTGATGAAAATCCGAGCCATTTAACGTAAGCTTTATCTCCACTCTTCTTTATGAAGTTCTCTACGAGATATGGGCTTGGGTGTTTAACTTTCAGCAGCTCCAATTCGTAAAAGCCCCCTGTGATTGGATTTCCTTGATAATCTTCCAGCTGATATGTGATGGGATTTGTGTTTTGAACTTTACTAATTTTAAAAATCTCAGCTGTCCAGTTTGGTGTAAAGCCATTCTCAAATATATGATTGTATTTGCTGATGCGTACAAGATCTCCAACTTTATACTTTGCACGAACAACAATTTTTATATGATTGTATACAGTTGAAAGCAGTTGTTTCACATTGGAGGTGTTGATATCACGTGTTCTCATTTTTGTAGTTCGATGTATTTTCGAGTTGTATTCAGTGAGCAGTTTCTTTACCATACCAATCCACTGATAAGTTCCATTAAAGTTGAATTCCTTCCACATCATATCCTTCAGAACTCGGTTAAATCGTTCTACTATTGATTCTTTGAGGAAACTGTACGTAGAGTAATGATTAACTACATGCTTCATCATTAGATTTCTAAAGAGGCTGTTGTAGAATTCCTTTCCATCATCAGTCTGCAGGTATTTAGGTATTCGTCCCTCGCTTAATATAGATTGCATGGCATCTCTTACCTCTATACCAGTTTTTCTTTTAATTGGAATTGCCCATGCATATTTGGAGAAGGTATCAATTACTGCCAGTAGATAGCGGTAGCCCTTGTTCACATATTAGTAGGGATCCATTTCAACCAAGTCTGCTTGCCACAAGTCATCTAGTCCTTTTGTAATCGCACGACGTCATTTAAAATTCTTTCTCGCTGGTTTCTGCAGCTTATTTACCACTTCTCTCTTACTCATCGTAATTATAAATGAAACAGACTTTTCAAGAGTTTTTACTCATATACACCATCTTTTGGTGTCAAGTCTTTCTTATTTATTACTGAAGTAAACAGATAGTTTTCAATCTTCGCGATTTCGTCATTGATATATAGCGTTAAATTTGCCACCTCTGTTCAGTCCACAGACGTAGTTAAAATCCCTCGACGAACTATTAATTCCTAGAAAAGAAAGAAAAGGAATACACAAAGTATTTAAATCTAAAAAAGTTATAAACAAGAACACTTATCTAAATGCTAATTATGTATGGCAGTTCCACAACCTCAAAATTACTGCTAACAAACGAAAATGCAGCGATAAATCTCATTTCGGGCTGAACTTCTTCCATCATGGCTCGTATTTTATCAAAAAATAATCAAAAGAGCGAATAAATACAAAAAAATTACATAAATATTATTAAAATGCAGCAAAGCATACTTACCTCCAGAATATTTACACTTTTTTTGCAATATCATTAAATGACATTACGTCAAATCATTTGATCTCGCCGCACTCATCAAATCCAACAAACGTCGCTAGGGCAACACCGAGAGGCGAGAGCTCATAACTGGATGCGGCGGCTATATAAAGCCGACGAGCTGCTGCAGAAAATCATTCTTGGTCCAAAGCTCATCTGGTTTAGAGACTAATCTAAATACAAGAATATTCCCAACCTCATTATAGAAGATTAATTCTATATTTCAGAGAATAATCTGAAAATCATTAATTCCAAAAAATTCCATCCCACACCTAAGCAGAAGATTAATTCTGCGCAGAGATTAATCTGCAAAAACATCCATCCCACACCTAAGCAGAAGCATAATTCTGCGCAGAGATTAATCTGCAATATTCCTATCTACACCTAAGCATAAGATCAATTCTGCGCAGAAAATAATCTGCAACATGTCCTGCTCACATTTACGCAGAAGAATATTCTGCTGTAGAGAATAATCTGCTCTTCTTCTTCTTTGTAGTTGCATATTGCTACATTTCTACGAACGCTCAGAATACTGTCAGAGACTAATCTGACTAGGTCAAAATTACAGCACTTTACATCCTTGTGCCCTCACGTAAGAGCAGAAGCATTTTGCTGCCCTTGTGCCCTCACGCACTAGCAGCATCAATATTTTTTTGTTTGATGACAGACAGTAATTCTGATCTTCTCTCCCTTTTCAGAACGAGGAGAAAACTGGCAGTGCCTCAGCAGGAGCTCATTGATTTTTATTTTGAATTTTTAATTTGTTTATTTTTTATTTCGTATTGAATTTTATATTGAATTGTATAGTAGTTTGTAGTTTTTGTTTTGAATTTTTCTTTTAAATGAATTACTGTGATACTTAGTTTTAAGCTATTGAAATTTAATAAAATTTTATATTTGAATTTAAAAAAAACTGAGTTGTCCATTAAAAAACCGGCACTCCCTCCCACGTCCGAGACTAGCTCTCACACCTCCATATTAATAGTTTTTTTTATTTCTTCAACGCTTATTTTAATTTTCTTGTCAACGTAGCCTTTGGTAGTAGCATCATCATTTTCAAGGGGTTCACCAAGTTGTTTTATACACTTTGAGTTTAGATCGTAGTCTCCGTTTATCGTTAAATCAAATCCAATACCCCGCTCTCCTTGTTCACCAGCTGGACCCTGAGCACCTTGTTTACTTTGGTGAAAACTGTGGCGATGGTCGAGAGTGGTTAGTGTTATTTACTTATTTTTAAATCTTGCCATGAAAGCATTAGGTTGGTTGGGGTGGATTAAATTAACAGTTTTGAGGAAAGAAGGTGGTATGATTATATTAATTTAGTTTTGAATGAGTAGTGGACTGCTATAATATGTCTCGCTCTAACACATTAGGAAGCTTTAGTGAATACCGTACCTTGAAACCACCTCGCTCTCTCAAAATATCTTTCTCTCTCTAGCAGACATTTTTGAGGTGGACTTGATCATATACATGCCAGCTTGGAGCTTGCTTGTCTGCTTAATATACTATGAGTATACTATGGTTGCCTGGAATTATCAGACTTGTTGTTGAACGGGGCTATATAACTTGTTGGCTGAGATCTTTAGTGGCAGGTTGGGGTCACTTTACTGATCATCTGGTCTTTGAGTTCCTTGTTCACCGGTTGGTCCCTGAGCTCCTGTTGGCCCACGTTCACCTGCTTTCCCAAGATATCCCCGCTTAGAGAAACGCCCAAACCTGTCAACGCTCATCTGTAGATTGTGTAGAAATATGGTAACGGAGTAGTATTTAAACTATAGTATGTGCTTCTTTCAACTCCTGCCGGATAGATACAATTTCATTGTTGTGACTGGTGTTTCCAGCCTGCTTTGGTGCCATTAGAAGGCGCAGTCTATCAACTAATTCATTTGGATCATCCCAGTAAATGTGATCAATGTTTTCCTTAGGCAGATCCATTAGTCCCTCCCATGCCTTTATGTTGTATAAGTTTGCTGATTATAGCTTTATACTTAGCCGCTCTAGTAACTTTTATTTGTCCATCTTCAGCATAGTCACGTTTATATGCATTGGTATCTCTCAAAATAGATCCATAATTAGTTAAATCTTCTTTAGTATATAGACTTTTCACAGGATCTTTCACAAATAGCAGCTCACATAACCCCAAAGTTGTTTTATAGCTCTTCCCTTTGATAACAATATTTCCTACATCATCAACATCAAACGTTGAATTACCGATTCTCTACGCGTTGTCATCATAGTAAACTCCATAGGTTGGATCAATTTTAGAGCTATTATCAGTGAATAGCTTTAAATAGTTTGAAACTATGTATCCAGACGTACCGGGGGAGGTGACAGGAGACCTGCCTATTAATGTTCTTGATTGTTTGGGTATTGCGAGTTCTTCTTCAGATGTTAAGGAATAATCTCCATAATTTATAGGTGTGCTACTAGCCTCCATTTTAACATATTTTCTTTTTGGAGCAGTAAAAGGTTCCACAATTTCGTTGTCCTCTTCTTCTTTTTCTTTTTCTTCTTTTGGCTCCAATTTTACTGGTGGCTCGTTTTTGACACTTGTTACAAACTCTTCTAAGGGCTTGGTGATTGGCTTGAACGTTTCTTCAAGTTGAGCTTCTGCTTCAATACTTCCCGGCTTTAGAGCTTTAAATTTCCTTCGCACTGCATTCCTTGTCTTGATGATTTCTTTTAATAGATTTTAGTAGTGTAGCTATGTATGTTCTGGCCCACTTTTTCCATACAAAAAGTGTCCGGAAAATTCAAACTAATTTGCTGGCTCTGGACTGCGGTTCTGGGCCACTGAGGGGATTCCGTCTAGTGGTATACGTCACAGGGCATGCCTGGGGAATTCCTTTCGTACCGTCTGGCTGATTAGGAGATGACGTCATCTGGTTGGCTGATCCCCGTCAGCTGATCAAGCTCTGTCTTAGCTGGTTGTTAATAAAATAAAGCTGGCTTTTGCTGGAATCGAACCGAGAAAGCTTGGTGCACACACACACACACTAAGTCATACTGAAAGGTTTTCTACCAGGCGATATTCCGTATTGCACCATGTTATTAAATTAGCAACAACAACAACTAACGTAGGTAGATATGTTGGCTTAGATAAGAAATGGACTAATTTTTGATCTTCAGGTGCAATGCTTCTAATTTTGTTCATTGCATAAACAATTCGTGCAGCCGAATAATGTAAACAAAATAAACGATTCCCAATTTCTTTAGCTGGAAAAAAAGAACAACAGCTATAACGTAAGTTGTGGTCTGTATGTATCTTTTATAAACAAGAGTGATCATGATATTCGATATGTAAAAAGAGATCACGGCTGTTTGGGATGGTAAGAATGGAAATTAAAGCCTAGAAAATTTTCGGTGTAGGGGTGTGCGTGTACTGAAAAGTCTTATCAGAAATCCTCTACGGGCTATGGTTTTCGTGATATTAGCGATCATACCTTTTCTGATGTAATTCATATTACTCATAATTCAAGTCTAGGCCATTTTTGTAAGCATTAAGTTGAGAATTGGTTTGTCTATTGTAAAGTCTTCCGCTCAGTAAACATCTTATCAGCAATGCCGCTTCATATTTATATCCTCTAAAGTATCATCATCCGAAATGGTGTGGTATCAATAGTGCAATAGTGAAGACTGTGGTACTACAAGTTAAAAGCTTTGGTGGATGGTATTGAGCATCACATAATTCTAGTAGGATATAGAAGTTTTGGTGAAGACTGTGGCGATGGTCGAGAGTGGTTAGTGTTATTTACTTATTTTTAAATCTTGCCATGAAAGCATTAGGTTGGTTAGGGTGGATTAAATTAACAGTTTTGAGGAAAGAAGGTGGTATGATTATATTAATTTAGTTTTGAATGAGTAGTGGAGTGCTGTAATATGTCTCGCTCTAACACATTAGGAAGCTTTAGTGAATACCGTACCTTGAAACCATCTCGCTCTCTCAAAAACATCTATTTCTCTCTAGCACACATGTTTGAGGTGGACTTGATCATATACACGCCAGCTTGGAGCTTGCTTGTCTGCTTTATATACTATGAGTATAGTATGGTTGCCTGGAATTATCAGACTTGTTGTTGAACGGGGCTATATAACTTGTTGGCTGAGATCTTTAGTGGCAGGTTGGGGTCACTTTACTGAGCATGGGTGTAGATCTTTGGTTGGATATGTATGTGTGCAGCTGAGGTGTATTAATAAAAATATTGTAAATTAAAATAAAAGCTTTCATGATTGGTATGAGCAAAACCCTTAAAAATACTTCACAAGCCATGAAACAGACTCCCTCACTACTACATGGGAGCCCCCCAGCGGAGTCCTAACATTCTAACATATTTGTAGTGATCTTTTGTTAAACGGGCAAAAGGTGTAGGCTTTAGATGTGATAGAGGAAAGCCACAGTGCGTGGAGTTGCCCTATCGTTTTGGCAAAAAAATCAAATGGTGCTACTCGGCTGTGCCTTGACTCGCGAAAACTAAATGGTGTCACGAAGGTGGACGCATACCCGCTCCCAAATATCGAGGGACTCTTCGGGAGGTTAATTGAAACTCGTTACATCAGCAGCATAGATCTTAAAGACGCCTTCTGGCAAATACCGCTGTCAGAGATGTCGAAAGAAAAAACAGCCTTCACGGTACCAGGACGACCCCTCTATCAATTCAAGGTTATGCCCTTCGGTCTGTGTAACGCTCCACAGACGATGTGTCGACTAATGGATCGTGTCATTCCACACCAGCTGCATGATCAGGTGTTTGTATACTTAGATGACCTATTGATAGCTACCTCTACATTTGATGATCATCTCAAAATGTTAAGCACTATTGCTGCCCTACTTCAGAAAGCAGGATTGACAATAAACGTGGAAAAATCTAAATTCCTACTGAAAACAGTTAAATACCTAGGCCATGTAATTGGTGAGGGTGGAGTACGGACCGATCGAGATAAGGTCGCGGCTATTGCTGATTTTCCTCCACCATCGACTGTGCGGCAAACTAGACGGTTGTTGGGCATGAAAGGCTGGTACCGGCGGTTTATCCCCAACTATGCCTCAATAACAGCACCCATTACGGACCTCCTTCGAAAAGCAATAAAATTCTCGTGGACAGCCGAGGCCCAGCTAGCTTTCAATAATTTAAAGATTTGCTTAACAATAGCTCCAGTTGTTACCAGCCCCGATTTTAGCCTTTCCATATCCGCTATGATGCCAGCAAAGCAGGTGTAGGCAGCGTTCTTTTTCAACTAACCTCCGAAGGAGACGAGCAACCAATTGCGTTTGTCTCCCAAAAGCTAAATTCGGCGCAAAAAAATTATAGCGTGACAGAATTGGAATGTTTGGCTGCTGTTCTCAGAGTTAAGAAATTTAGGCCCTATATTGAAGGCTTCCGATTTACAATTATTACTGATCACGCTTGCCTAAAGTGGCTTATGTCACAGAAGGATTTGTCAGGAAGACTCGCACGCTGGAGCTTAAAACTTCAATCATTCGATTTTAATATTGAGCACAAAAAGGGCACCCAAAACAGTGTACCCGACGCCATTTCTCGAGCTTTCTACGATATGCATGAAGAGTTAGTATGCGATATAACTGAAATAGATAGTTGTGTTGATGGGAATTCTAAACATTTTGATGATACCCAGTATATAAAGTGGAAGGACACCATTCTGGCTACTCCACAGAAATATCCGAACATGCGAGTCCAAGGCAATGAGGTCTACATTAGGATAGAGCTCCCCGAAAAGAATGTCCTTGACGATATACCCAGCTGGAAGCTATGGGTACCACAACCTATGATTGCAGAAATCCTACAACGTCAGCATGATGTTCCCAATGCCGCTCATGGGGGAGTGTAAAAAAAATTGGAGCGGGTGAGGCGCTACTTCTTTTGGCCGAGAACGCGAAAGGTAATTCACGATTATGTTACAACTTGGACTATTTGTAAGTCTACCAAAGCGCCTAACCAAATCCAACGTCCCCTGATGGGTGAACAGGCAACGAGTGTACATGGACTTTCTTGGACCCTACCCACGTAGTAAATCGGGTAATACGGCAATACTCATTGTCCTTGACCACCTAACTAAATTTGTCCTATTGAAACCTTTAAGAAATGAGAGAACTACCCCAGTTGTCTCCTACCTCACATACTCTGTATTTAACCTCTTCGGGGTACCGGAAATAATATACACTGACAACGGAAAGCAATTTGTGTCACGTGAATTCGAAGATCTGCTAGATAAGTTTGGGATAAGACATCTTCGCACGGCGTTTTACTCACCTCAATCCAACGCATCCGAACGAGTACATCGCTCCATAGTTGACGCTTTGAAAGCGTACGTCCACGGCGATCATAAGACCTGGGATGACCATCTGAGCGAAATTGGGTGTGCTCTCCGTAATTCTGTACACGAGACTGTCCGATACAGCCCCTATTTCTCGCTCTTCGGATATCAAATGGTACTACATGGAGATAGCTACCCTCTGCTTAGAAATTTTAACAGTCTTGGCGAAGGAGAAGTCGAAGTATTGCCAGCGGAGGCCCGCCTTAGCATAGTTCATGGATTTCTGAAAAGGTATAAGAAATATTTCAGCCCGTCAAATCTAGCGCTCCTCTACAAGTCCTACATTAGACCTAGAATGGAATACAACTCCCATATATGGGCCGGGGCTGGTCGCACAGCCTTAGCTTCATTGGATATTGTCCAAAAGAGAGCCTTCAAGCTCATTGGCGATTTGGCAATAACTTGTCATATCGACTCACTCGAGCACCGCCGCAATGTTGGATGCCTTTCGCTCCTTTATCGCTATATGCATGGTCAATGTTCTGATGAAATATCTAGTCTAATCCCTTGTAGAATGATTCCTGCACGCAATACTCGCGCTGCAAACCGCGCACATCCTTTAACCCTTCAAATTACTTTCGGCCGTACAGTAAAAATCCGAGATGCTTTTTTATCCCGAACAGTGCGAATGTGGAACAGCTTACCATCTTCTGTTTTTCCTCCGGCATACAATCTGCGGAAGTTTAAGGGCGACACACATCGGCACCTCCGCCACTCTCCTCACATCCCCTAATCCTTTCCCTATCTCCTTCCTGCCATGCTGTGCTTTGTATCATAGGGTATCCCCTGAGCTTGGCTTAATAATATAAAGAAAAAAAAAAATAAAAAATAAAAAAAAACATCTTAAACAAGCATACATAAGGAATACGAAGACCTACAGCCTTAGAGCCCGCCCAGTAATCTATTGTGATGGCCAGAGGGTGTTTGTTCGTAATTTCGTGCAAAGTAATGCCGCAAAGAATTTCTCAGCAAAATTGGCGCATAGGTTTTTGGAAGGATGCATCCGCCGCAAATTAGGTGCTTCCATATATGAGGTAGAAGATCGTAAAGGCAAACTCCTTGGCACCTTTCATGGAAAAGACATCCGAGCATAAGGTATTCGCTTATTGTTGGAGCAGCATAGATTTTAAAGGGCATGAGAATCTCAGGTGGTGGGTGTTCCCCACGTTGTGATCGATGCAACTCTTAGAACATACCCTTGTTCTTCAGCTTTGGCTCTGTTTGAGGTAAACAACCCAAACCTGCGGTGTAACGACCCAGATTGCATCACCGGAATACCCATGATATACCGATACTCCCTATTGCCGGCATGTACATAGAGTGATGCTGCCTTATCACCGATCAGTGACGCGGAGGTATATATATATTTATATACACTTATACATACATACCTACCTCGTGCATTCATACCGATGAATTGTCTGCCCGTTATCGGCATCAAAAATTTGGAGACACTGACCGCTGGCTGCTGTTATTAGATGGCAATTTATTTTAGAACCAATTTGCAAAGCAGTAGCAACGTATAAATTCTCTAGTGCTAGTGGTGTCAAATTGGTCGGAATCTGTGTGCATTTCCTGTGGCATTGAGCGCTGTGCGGCAAACAATACATTTTCATTAGTTTGCCTGCGCCACATTAATCGGAAAATTGGTTTTCTATAATTTCTTTGAAGTCATCCAGGTCAGAATATACAAAGGAGTGCTCTGCCCGGCAGGTGGGCTGCATTTTCATTGGCCTTGGTATTACAATATCCATCTCCAGCATAACTTTTGAAAAGGAAAAGGCGACTACAATATAACTTCTCTAAGTGTGCCCGTGGGTTTATTTTTGTCAGCTTAAAGTACAGACACACAGACACGACGCACATCCAAAAAGATTGGACATATTTCAACACCTTTTATTTTAAGCAAAGGAACCACAAGAGGTGACCCACGAAGACCAAAAAGCCTTCTCCCGGACGGAGTCACGCGCTCCGTTATTACGGACCTCCAGATAAGAAGTTTTTTTAAAATTGTGTTGCAGAGTTACTGTACTTGAATAGTGCTCTAAATAGTTGTGACCATTAGTCATCTGATTTGTTTTGCTTTTTATTATTAATTAAGTAGTGTTTGAATTATTTCCGATTAGATTTATTGAATTATTATTGAATTATTTTCGATTAGATTTAAGATACGCGACACTGGTAGTTACACATTTTCTTTGAATGATATCATCGGGTGAGGAATTTCGCTGGCATAGTTGACGTCATACATATTTCTTCATATATTTTCTTTGTATATTATTACTACATTTCAGCTTGAGCCCGGAAGAAGCTTCGACCGCCGCCGAGTACTATTAGTTTTTTGCGAGAAATATTTATGCGCACATACCTACAGAAATACCCATTATAATTTTGTAGTTCATTTCGAACGCTAATTTGTTTTTTTCTAGATTTAAGTAGGATTATGCCAAACGGTTTTTTTTTCTGGCTTTCATTACGCTAAATTTTTGTTGTTATTTATGAATTTGATTCTTTAAACGATGTAAGTGCAGAAGAAAAGAAAAAGGAAAGAAACTTAGGATTAGGAACGTTTGTAAATGTTAAATAGATGGCTATTATGAATAATTAATTTAGCAGTTTTGTTCGGTTGTGGTTGGTGCGGTCGAGTTTCTTAAACAAGCATGTAAATTTGGCATAAGCTTTCATAGTCAACGTGGTTAGCACAGGAAAAGGAGCACTGAGAGCTTTAAAAGAATCCATCCCAGGCCCTGAGCTTGAGCCGGCAATACCTGTGCTATTCAGTGTGGAATCTCAGTCTCCAAGCGTACTCTAGGAGTTTTCGAGTCTGGCCCTGCTAGCTCACTCCCGGCTTACGACACGTAATGGCCTCTCGAAATAATAGAAGTCCGTTACAGATCATTCATGTTTACAAACTGTTGCTATAAAAGCTCAAGCACACTCTTGGGGAGCATCAGTCAGTTTTAGTTAGTCTCAGTGATAATTTTAAAAACATACAAAAAAATAAAAATGAAAACAGCGCTAGTAAGTAAAAGTTCTGAAATAATTAAAAACTTGCGGAAGGATGTGTTGAAGTGTTTAACAAATTCAGAGAATAAAGACTATATTGTTAAAAAGTGCAGTAGAGACATACATAAATTTCAAGTTGCATTTCGGAAGTGCAATAAGAGTGCTAGGAAACGACATTTCGAGAGCTGTCTTGAGCAAATTAAAGCATTGAGAGCACTATTGAGAACTCCCCGTCGAGGTAGATGAATCACACAGCGCGTAAGAAGAAGTGATTTTGTAAAGTGGGAGGAAATAAAGATAGCGTTCGCAGACAGAATTCGGCAAGGTGTTATTGCAAATTTAAAACATATCTATCCGCAGCTATTTATGTAAGACGCTGCCAAATTTTTTACGCGTCGTGTTAAAAATACCTTAAACCATTATTTTAATATTAAAGTTTCTACAACATTTTGCGGTGAATTTGTTAAAAAAACTGGCGGCAATGAAATCATAAAAGACATTAAATATTTCCAAGCGAGAACTGCTCCAATTAGTCCAGATGATAACTTAGAGGAGTGGTTTAAATCAAACATTTGGGATCCAATACACACTCAGCTGGAAGAATTCCAGGAAAAAGACAGTGGATGGGCACTGCACACTATAATACATGTAGCAGTACACATCAACAAGTTTGAACAACTCCGAGGATCTTCGCATATACCCTTATCAAAGGAAATTGCATCAAAGAAAGCTTGCATCATTGTACAAAATAATGATGAAGCATGCTTCGCATGGGCCGTAACATCAGCGCTTTATCCTACAAATGCTCACCCTGAAAGGATCTTATCATATCCACATTATTCAACTGTACTTATTTAAATGGGATAACATTTCCCATGACACTTCAGCAGATTAAACAATTTAAAGACCAGAACAATTTATCAATAAACGTGTTCATCCTAAAGAAAGAGCGTTTCTTCACCACAGTTTCAGTTAGACTTACGAAACACAGGATGGAGCGACATGTAAATCTCTTAATGCTGCAAGATTACTATGACCGGGATGAAGATCATATGGATGACGATGATGATGACGGCAGATACCATTTCTGCTGGATAAAAGATCTTTCCCGACTCATATCGAAGCAAACTTCAAAAAATACCCGTAAGAGGCATATATGCGACAAATGTTTGCTCTACTTTTATTCTGAAGAAAAATTAGCATCACACACTCCGGAATGCGAGAAGCAAAATGATTGCAGAATTATGTTTCCATCAGAGGAAAGGAAATTGTTGGAATATAAGAATTATAACCATAAGAATCCAGTCCCGTTTTGTGTATATGGTGATCTTGAGTCAATATTGAAAGCGATTCAGGGAAACCATCAAAATACACAGCGAATCCAGGAACATGAAGTTCATAGCATAGGATTCTATTTCCACTGCAAACATGATACTAAGCTCTCATATTACAGAGCATATCGAGGCAAGAATTGTCAACAATGGTTTGCATTAGAATTGCAAAAAATTGCATCCATAGCTGTACAGGAAAAGCTGAACATCAGGCCAATGCAGCCCCTGACTAAAGAGGAACGACGTTCACATATGGAAAGTACATGCTGCCATATATGTGAAAAAACGTCTGCAACCGATGAAGAACGAGTCCGGGACCATTGCCACTTAACAGGTAAATACTGAGAATAATAATTTCATTCATTTTTTCATAATTTCTTTTAACAGGAAAATACCGAGGGCCAGCGCACAATGCATGTAATCTGATGTATCCAGATTGCTCCATAGTTCCAGTCATTTTTCACAATTTATCTGGATATGATACTCACTTCATTATTAAGGATATAGCTACAGCCATTCCTGGGAAAGTGGATCTCCTACCAAAATAAAGAAAGATACATTTCGTTCACCAAGTACGGTGAAGGCAGTCATATCAAATTCAGATTCATCGATTCCTTCCGTTTTATGTCTGAATCCTTGGATAAATTAAATATCACAAGAGCAGTATGGCAGCAATTGGATGATGATGATTTTAAACTACTTACGCGCAAAGGAGTCTTCCCATACGACTTCGTTTACGATTGGACAAATTGGATTTCCAGCACTTGCCAGCACAGGCAAAATTTTACAACAAAATGACTGACAGTGTTATATCTCCTGAGGACTACAGCCGCGCAGAAAAGTTTGAAATACAGACACTTGGCGCATATTCAGATATATACCGTAAGACCGCTGTTCTCCTATTGGCTGTTGTGTTTGAGAACTTTCGAGAAGTTTGCATGAAGACTTACAATTTACATCCGGCACATTATTACACCATGCCAGGTCTAACATGGGATGCTATGCTAAAATACACCAAAGTGAAACTAGAGCTCATAACTGACGTAGATAAACTGCTATTCATAGAGAGAGGCATTTGAGGTGGTACAAGTCAATGCTCGATCAGATATAGTAAAGCAAATAATAAATATATGGATAATTTTAAGCCTGAGGAGAAAGAGAAATACGTGATGTATTACGATGTGAATAATCTTTATGGATGGGCCACGTCACAGCATTTACCAACCGGAGGATTCAAATGGGTTGATGTTCCCAATATTGACGTTTTCAAAATTCCTGATGATTCTCCAATTGGATACATATTCGAAGTCGACTTGGATTATCCTCAACATCTAGATTATAAGCATAAGGACCTACCGCTTTTGGCAACATTACATCCTAAAACTAAATATGTTATACACTACCGAAATTTGAAGCAATGCTTATCACATGGCCTCATCCTAAAAAAAGTGCGCCGGGTTCTTCAATTCAACCAATCAGCTTGGCTTAAACCATATATTGACTTAAATACCACCAAACGGAAGCAGGCTACCAGTGATCATGAGAAGGACAGCTATAAGAAGATGAATAATGCAGCTTTTGGTAAGACCATGGAAAATGTTCGCAAGTATAGCGATATAAAGCTTTGCGTAAAGTGGGAAGGTCACTATGGTGCAGAAGCTCGGATTGCGGCACCCAACTTCCACAGTGCAACGATATTTGATGAGAATTTAGTTGCTGTGGAATTAAGGCGACTGAAAATCTTATTCAATATGCCTCTCTATATTGGAATGGCAGTTTTTGAAATTTCAAAGATATGCCTCTATGATTTCCACTACAGTTTTATGCAGCGTGAATTTGGAGATAAATGTAAAGTCATGTATACAGACACAGATTCTCTAATATATGAACTTGAAGAGAAAAATGGATATGAGTTTATGGTCGAAAATATAAACAAATTTGATACAAGTGATTACCCAAAAGATAATCAATTCAATTTACCGCTCATGAATAAAAAGAGTCCTGGTCTAATGAAGGATGAGCTGAATGGGAAAATCATGAGCGAATTTGTAGGCTTACGCTCGAAAATGTACAGTCTGCGTATAAACGGTGGTAAAACTGTGAAGAAAGCAAAAGGAGTAACGACTAATGTAGTCCAGAGACGAATCAATTTCCAAGACTACGTCGAATGTTTGAATAATAAGCGAGTATTAACTCCTAATCAGAGCTCCATACGATCGCATAACCATAATGTCTACACGATCAGCCAAAAGAAGATTGCATTGAGTCCATATGATAACAAGCGGTATATTATGAGTGAGACAACGGATACACTACCATGGGGACATTACTCTATTCAATCAGAACAGCAAGGAGCAGACGCAGAAAACATATAATCTAAGGTTTAGTCTAAGATATGTTTTGTAAATAAAATTTGTATTATATGTAAAATACCATTTAATGAAATAGTTTGTTTTAATTGTATTATAGTCTAAGATATGCATTATTGTAAAATACTGAAAGTATTATTACAGTTATAGGGAAACCGATTTAAGGAAGCCCAACCATTGAATGATACGCTAAGAATTAAATGTTAATATTTTTTTAATTTATAATAAATCAATAATGATATTTTATATATGATATTATTTTTATTAAATTTTCCTATTAAGTCCAGAACTCCCGAATAAAATTTGCCCTCTACCCCGAGCTCCTAATCGGGCGGTTGAGCGTTTTATCCAGAATGCTAGGATGGCTTGACAAAAAAACATTTACACGTGGGCTCGACGTTGACCCCTGACATCACCTTTGAAACCGGAAAGGCGTCAGGTCCTTGACCTTCATCCGAGAGTGTGTCTTGGAGGCTACAACCTTGATTCACTATAATCAAGCTTGTCACAGGGGATCCCATATTGCTTTTCAAAATAGGTCTGATAACTGCTTAACAGCTTTTCGAACAGGTCAGATAACAGCTTATCAGCTTTTCAAACAGGTCAGATAACAGCTTAACAGCTTTTCGAACAGCTCTTAAAACAGCTTAACAACTTTTGATACAGCTCTGATAACAGCTTAACAGCTTTTGAAACAGGTCTGATAACAGCTTAACAGCTTTTCAAACAGGTCTGATAACAGCTTAACAGCTTATAAACAGGTCTGATAACAGCTTAACAGCTTTTCAAACAGGTCAGATAACAGCTTAACAGCTTTTTAAACAGGTCTGATAACAGCTTAACAGCTTTTCAAACAGCTCAGATAACAGCCTAACAGCTTTTAAAACAGGTGTGATAACAGCTTAACAACTTTTCAAACAGGTCTCATAACAGCTTAACAGCTTTTAAACAGGTCTGATAACAGGTTAACAGCTTTTCAAACAGGTCAGATAACAGCTTAACAGCTTTTTAAACAGGTCTGATAATAGCTTAACAGCTTTTTAAACAGGTCTGATAACAGCTTATCAGCTTTTAAAACAGCTCTGTGAACAGCTTAACAGCTTTTCGATCAGGTTTGATAACAGCTCAACAGCTTTTAAACAGGTCGCATAACAGCTGAACAGTTTCAACCTGGCCTGGTCGGCAGACGGAATCCCTTGTGACATGCTTGATTATAGGGAATCAAAGTTGTAGCTTCCAAGACACACTTTCGGATGAATGTTGATATATACCTAAAATAAGGAAAAAATTCCATAAAAAACCTGAAAAAAGGGCAAGAAAATGAAAATCATATTCATTAATTTTTTCACCTAAGCTAACCATGCTTAAAACATGGTTGGCTTATCTCTTAAAACTATGAAGAAAATTCATCAGCAATTTTCTTCACATTCCACACAATTTATAAAATTTTTCTCATAAAACAACTTGGGAAAAACAAAAGTTTCAGTTTACAACCCAAGTCGTTTTACTTAAAAATTTCCACGACAAATTTTGCCTTCAGCTAAATTTGTCATTTCAATAATTTAATTAAAAAATAAATCAAAAAGCAAATCGTACCTTCAGTACAATTTGCCGCGAGAAAATTCAACATGCATGTACATACGTACATACATATTACGACAAAAAACTTTCGTAATAAGAAACGCACGCCACACAAATGCATTGCATATATATGCGCGTCGCGATTGTCAAACGACGGGACGGTGGCTGATGTTTTCAAAAGTGTAAGATTACATTTTTGAGGCCATTTGACCAACGCGAATAATTCTGGACATGTTTGAACAAGTCCAGAATTAAAATCGTAAAATTTTCTCAGGATAAGAAAATGCAATTTAGCATTTTCGATCCTGAACAACGGCTCTTGATCATGATGAATGTGATCAAGAGTTGAGTTGATTTTGAAAATTGGTCGGAGTCGCTTCGAGGTGATTAATTCAAGGCGTAGAGAATAAGTTCGGTCGGCGGTTGATTGAATTGTTAAATAATCGAAGAAAATTATAAAGTGTCGTATAGGCTTATAGAATAAGTTCGGCCGGCGGGTTGATTGAATTTTTAAATAACCGAAGAAAATTATATGGTGTCAAATAGGCTTAATAGAATAAGTGTACAAAAAACAAAACGTGTTCATAGCAAATAAGGAAAGTTTTAGTGTCAATAAAGAAGGTAAAAAAGGAGATAAAGTGTTGTGATTCCCTCATGAAAACAAAAAGCCCCGAACAGAGGAGTGATAGAGAATATCACAGTGAGTACACTCCTATATTTATAACAAAATTGGCGCAGCCGGTAGGATCAAGGAAGCTTGGTCAAGTTAAACGATCGTAAACGCTTGAAAAGCCTTGATCCTGCAAGAATCTACGGGGAACCTGTGACACTAGCCAAGCTATAAGGCCACGTCACCCCCAACGCTCGGGGTAGATATCATCTATAGGCGCCTCTGCTCCAGGCGAGCAAGCGTTCACCCCAGTGAGTGAAAAGACAGCATTAAGAGACTTGGACCTCCAGATTGGAATTCATCACCGAACACCAGAAGCTCTTCCCCAGCAGCGAGAAGGATGATAACGAAGATAGGCCCAATCAAAACCAACTCCACAGATATCACCGTTCCTGGGTTGAAGGGGATTTCGAAGAAGGCTTTAAGGCCCCTCTCAACCATATCCAGGGGAGGTAGGTAGGCCTAGGGCCCCCCGGCAGCAAACAGAAGCACCGGAAAATTATAACTTCGTTCCAGGATTGAAAGGGATCTCGAAGTCGGCAAAAGCCCCCCTTTCAATCTCAGCCAAGGGAATTAAGACGGCAGGAGCCCCCCTAGTAGCAAAAAGCATTCCAGAAGGGAATTCTCTAAGAAGGCTGGAAGACCCCCTTTTGGACATCGCGGGACGTACATGCAAGAGAAAAACTCTACACCTTCATCCGACATGGAGCAATCCCCAGGCGAGAATTCACAACACCTCCGGGAAGGTACAGACAACGCCTCAGAAGACAACGCAGCACAATCAGGAAGCCAGGAGCGCCAGAATCCAGACCCATCACAGCAAGAAACAACAGGAGTTCGCCTTCGAAGCGGCACCGTTTTAACAGGGCCCAAAGTTGTATCTTAAGTAAGTCTAGATAAATTTTTCGATAAGTTATTAGAGAAGGCACGCGAATCCGATAAACTCACGGTCACGCCCTGCGACGCCCTTGACCACAGATTAAGTCAAGGCAGAGAGCAGAGGCTGACACAGATCGAAAAATTTAAAAAAGGAACAGAGCGATTCAAACAGGAGCTTATCGAATTCGCCGGGCTTTCACGTTCACTAGGTTTAGATAAGAGCTCAGCCAATGTAGTTGTAAGTGCTGAAAGTGACAGTGATATTAGTGTTCACGCATCTGACCAAACAACAGCCGAAAATCTCCTTAGTGGCTGGCTAGAAGTATACTTCACGGATTCTAGTCCAGAAACCAGCCCTGAAACTCGTCAAAGCACCAGTAGTCTACCCTAAAAAAGTCTAAATAAAAAGATAATCACAATGGTAGATTATGCAAAGGTGGCCAAGTTCACGGCACAACTAGTTCCTCTGTTTTCGGGTGAAAATACCCCACAGCTAGGTCGTGAGCTACAAACATTTATTGGCTGTTGCAAACAGGCCTTACACTGTTTAAGTGAGGAAGAAAAACCAGCCTTCCTACATATCTTGTGTAGCGAAGAGCGCGCCCCTTGTCGGCTCTACCTACATCCATCTTGCGATGAATGCAGATAAGCGCCGCAATTGACACCTCTTGCTGCAAAATTCACCTTAGGGACACATGTGGGTGGCCGAACAGCATATTGCCGCTAGCGGTCAGCCGGCTTGGGGTGGTTCTTGCCACCCACGTCCCCTCAGTGCTTGAAAGCTGTGCGTAGACGACAAAAGCAAAAGCAAAAAAAATAACCGACTCGTCTTTACTAGAATTCAGACGGACGGAAACAGAACAAAATTTCCATGCCTCAATATGCTTCGCCTCCACTGATACAACCTAAAAACAAAAACCTGAAAAGAAAATTTATGTTGAATACCATACCAGCGTTGCAGTGCTGAAATAATAATAATAAAAAAAAGTCAACGCCGTACAAGTGGCTACCACCCGGAGAAGTTCGACGCCGAGAGAGAGATATTTTGAGAGAGAGAAAACGTGGACTTCAGATGATGTTTAAGTCCAGACTGGACATGACCTGGGCCCATCGCCCCCATCCACCCTGGCTAAGATGTCACAGTCCGAAGAAAATTCTTAGCCCCATAGTGTGGTTGTGCGTGCGTGCTCAGGCGTCTCACCCCATGACACCCCACCACTCATGGGATGCCTACGCTAGCATGTCGATATTATGAACTGTGGAAAGTTTGCGAGAAACTCCGATGACAGCGAGCTGCAACAAAAAAAAAAAAAAAAAAAAAAAGGGAGAAGAAATAATTACGAGAGACAGCGAAGTGAACTTATATAATTCTTAATTCAGTGCTCTATTCACTGATTTGACCACGTCCTTTGCTGTTAATACACAATTAGCACATCATATCTTCATGGGCTAACTAGCTCGTTCACAAAGTCTTAACAATTAGCAAACAAAACATTGATTGTGTGACCTACCTAATCGCTCGAGCCCTACTCTATAGAAGCTTAATACTAAGTTATATGTTTTACAAAGAGCTCAGATCAAAATTGGAAAATCGTATTAAAATAGGACCAGAAGTTTCTCAGCATGCAAATTAACTTAACTGACTTTACCTTACATCTGCGGCAGCGCCAGGCGGCGGTCAAACCCTGATCTGCACTCCTTTCACCACTTTTTGTCACCTCTTTCCTTTCTTCTTCCTTTTTTTTCTTCCTTTGATTTAGGAACCTTTTCTACAGACGTATCCCAGGTAAAATTGCTCAAATATCTGCTTATTACACCATATGACACTCTATCGATTTTCCGTTTAATTTTCAGGAAAGTCGGATGACGAAATCGTTGTTAATTTAGCGCATAAGGCGATTTTACGTAAGCATACTGCCGACTTTAGAAATGTTGCACCAATAAAATTAAGACCTTTTGTTTTTACTTCGTAGTTCGCAGGCCAATGCAGGGAAAATTACGAAGATCCACGTAGGCTTTCCTCTAACGATCGAAATTTTGCACAAAAGGAATCAGAATCCTATATGTTTAATTCGCAGGTTGCGCATCGTTTACTAGAGAATGCAGGAAATTCAGATGAAGAAATCGCTATCACTTGTCGCGTAATGAGGTTTTAACGTAAGCTTTTCTCTGTTTTATCGAAAGGTTTGCCAAAATGGAATTAAATTCTTCCGGCCATAGCTCGCAGATCTCACATTATTTACTGAGGAATTCAGAAGGTTTGAATGAAGGAAAAAGTTATTGCTTATCGCATAATGGAACTTTCACGTAAACTTTTCTTAAATAAATGAAAACTTTTGCACAAATAGAATTAAAATTGTTTATCTTTATCTCACCGATGGCACATCGTTTGATGGAAAGTTACAGGAATTCATGTGAAATATCAAAAGAAAGCACTAATGCTTATCGCGTAATGGAATCTTCGCGTAAGTTTTTTTTTTGAATAAGTCAAAATTTGCACAAATAGACCTAGCATCGGTTACCTTTATTTCACAGATCGCACGTCGTTTTATCATTTATAGGGAAAATCAGGCAATCCAAGTGCGATTTCCACGTAAGGTCTTTTCTCAAGTAATTGAATATTTCACATAAATAGAATCAAAATCTGTTATCCCTATTTCACAGATCGCACGTCAATTAATCATTTGCAAGGAAACTCCGATAATCCAAATGAGATTTCCACGTAAGTTTTTCACAAATATTTGTAAACTTTTGCACAAAAGAACTAAAATCTAATATCTTTACTTCACAGGTTGCACATCATTCGATGGAAAGTTCGGGAAATGCATATGGCATACAAAAAAAATTGCTAATGCTTATCTCGTAATGAAATTTTCGCGTAAGCTTTTCTCAATTAATTGAAACTTTTGCACAAATATAATTTTCAATCGTTTTTCTTTATTTCACAAGTCGCACATCCATTAATCATTTACCGGGAAACTCAGGTAATTCAAATGAGATTTCCACGTGAGTTTTTCACAAATAAATGAAAATTTGTTTTTTTTTCACAAATAATGGTTAATTTCTTTCGAACTTTTACTAACTTCGATTCCCGAGAACAAGACAACTTAACCGACTAAGAAACTAACAACCAAAACAAAATCACAATCTGAACTGCGCGCCCTGCTTGTAGTTTACTGCTCGAGTTTTAAAAGTCGACTCCTCTCCTCCAGCTTACCAACATCGCAGCCGCCTTGCCTTCAGCCACCGACAGACGCACACTTTTTTGTTCGTTTCAGCTGAAATCGAAATTTCTGCTCGCTGTATGTACGGGTGTGTGTGTATCGTTTTTGCCTGTCGTTTGGTAGCAGCAAAATGTGTGCTGTCTGCCGAAATTTTCTGTGAATTTCGGGCGGGCTTGCTGTAATGCATTGTAAGGTGGCATTGTCCGATGCATTACAGCTAGGCGAATTACCGTTTTCGTCGTTTGGATGTTGTTGACTAGCGGTAAGTTTTATCCGAAAAATTGTGTTTTGTGCTCATTTTGCGCATTTTAGAATTTTTCGACTGAAGTTATTCTGCAGCTGTTGTTATTTTCTTTTAGATCTGTACTTGTATGCGGGTGTGTATTAATATGGTTTTATCTTTGTAGGAATTTTCTAATATGAAGAAGTAGCATAGGGCTACTTCTTGCAAATAAATAAATTTTGAGTTTGTAGGAATTTTCTGATATGAAGAAGTAGCATAGGGCTACTTCTTAAAAATAAATAAATTTTGACTTTGTAGGAATTTTCTGATATGAAGAAGTAGCATAGGGCTACTTCTTAAAAATAAATAAATTTTGACTTTGTAGGAATTTTCTGATATGAAGAAGTAGCATAGGGCTACTTCTTAAAAATAAATAAATTTGACTAAATTACATACTCTGGGAAATCAGGAGGTTTGTCCCTACAGACGTAGAGAAGCCAATCAAAAGTAGCGTAAGGGGGGGTATACGCTACACTTGCCCACAAGATTCCTGGCGATGCTTATCAGCTGTTTGCTTCGGACGTTCCAACTACGTTTAGTGTGGTGGAGGAACGTCTGAACAGAACCTATCTACCACGAGATTCATATCAAGAATTGGTCAACAAATTGATCACAATGAGGCAAAACCCGTTGGAAACTCTCACTGCCTTCACAACAAGAGTGAAGCAGTTGCTGATGCTTTGCAACGAGGCAGCGGTACTGAAGTACGGAGCAACGGCAGCCCCAGCTGTGAAGACACAGTTGGCGAACTTCGCCAAAAATGCCCTCAAAATTGGAGTCAACAATCCCCACCTATGCCAGTACCTCCTCACTCTGGTAGAAAATGATCTAGAGCAGCTGAAACAAAAGGCTTTAGATATGGAAAATCTGCAAGCAGGCACAGTTGTCGTCGAAACATCATTAACGCAACAGCCATATCCAATGGCACCAATAGACCCTAGTCTTCGAGTTCGAGCTCTTAGCCGAACTCCCTACAATCAAGCACCACAGCCACCCATGTATGCATCACCACGAGCACAAGAGCCCCGACAGTTTAATCCCCCATACGTACATGCTCAACCACTACGCCCGCCATTTCCACGAAGGAATTCTAGACAACCGAATACACAGAATCTGGTACAAAACATCACTTGCAATTTCTGCCAGAAGTGGGGACACACCAACACGGAGTGTCTAAAACGCAAGAACACCCCCTTCTGCGCTAACTGCAGAAGTTACGGGCATGACATTCGCGACTGTCGAAAGAGCCAAGCACAGTCTGCAACTCGTTTCACACGAGGATCGCCTAACAATCCACCACAGTCAGACCCGAGCAATTTAAAAGGCCCCAGAGTCTTTAACATAAGACAAAAATGTAATTTTTGTGGGCGCCGCGGCCACAAGATCGACGAATGTCGACAAAAGCAAAAATGGGAGGATAAAAAACAGGGAAACGACAAAGAGTCGACCCAAAAACTCCCCGGCTCGACTATAAACCCTACCAGCAATAAACAAGGGTCTTCTCAGCCACCCGACTTCAGTGTGCCCACCGCCAGACTTCCTCTAGACATATGTCTAAATGGTCAGGCCCAGCTAATAGTGGACACCGGCGGTGAGATCAGTATAATTAAGAAAAAAGTTCTCAAATCTCGCGAGCTAATAAACCCCAACAAAAAACTAACGCTTCAAAGCCCCTTTGGAACCGGAAAAACCTTAGGAAGTTGCCAAGGAAACTTCATGCTAAAAAGCAAATTACCTTGCAACTTTCAGGTGGTAAAAAACATCCCAGGTGTTTCCGTCGACGGCTTGCTAGGAAATGACTTCCTAGCCAAAAACTGTAATGTTGAGGGACCCAACAAAGTTCTGCGATTTCCTCGCACAGAAATCAATCCAGTAGAGTTTGCTGTTCCATCAAAACCCGCATCGGACAATCCGTGTTCAGAAAACACAGTCAGCAAAGAGACACTGGTAGAAGATATTAAATCCGACGGGGATACACCTTCTACCCGAAGTGTTCTCAAAGCTACTCAGTCAGAAGAAGTCGGCTGTGACTTACAAGAACGCGATAAGGGTGAGTTGATTACCAAAAATCTGGTTTGTAAGACTGGCCAGCATCAGGTGACTTTAAATGAACCTGTGTGCGTACCAGCAAGGTCTCAGATCGTAGTCAAAGTCCCGTTGCAGTTGCAGGAAGAAATGCTCGGTCTGTCGAAAGAAATAGACGACGGAGTCTTCTTAGAAAACAGCTTACTCTCAGCTGGGTTAAAGGCAGTCCCTATAGGAATCCTCAACACACGCAGTTCACAGGTAGTGCTAAACAGCGTGAACCTAAATTTGGTTCCCATTAAAGACTACACTGTCGTCCCCATAAAACGAGAGCCAGATAAAGATATTACAACAGCCCATCCTTTGAATCCCATGAGTCGAAATGACGGCGATGGTGAGCATCAAGTGATATGACAACCTAAGATTAAGAAAGTGGGGCATAAGAGCCCAGGTAGACCGAGCAGTAATAAGAAACTACTCCAAGACGCTTGCGGGTCCCTCATGAAGACCCCAACGTCAAGCGCTGGCCAGCATACAAAAGATCTGCCGTTAGCAACTCCCGCAGATCCACCTGGCCCAACGCCACTCATAAATAAAAGAAATAGGCTAAGAGGTAAAATGAATATAGATAATAACAATAGGTTTAGATTTAAGAACAATACAAACAGGGCAATAAGCGCCGATCAGAAGGCCACCCTACAACATATACGATATCTGTTCCCACACGATGTCGAACAAGAAGACACCAGTACTCATCCCCGCCTCACCAGAGTAGAGCAAGAACTCAGTCTGGATGAAACTTTAAATTCTGAGCAAAAAGCATCAATAACAAATCTCTGTTACGAATATGATGACATATTCTTTTTAAAAGGTGACAGGCTTACACATACCAATGCCAGCACCCACGACATCCCTCTGGTGCAAGACCAAGCACCTATTAACCAAAAGATGTACCGGTTATCAGAGACACAACGAAATGTCATAAATGAGCAACTTAGAGAAATGCTGGAAAACGACATTGTCCAGCCCAGCAAAAGCCCATGGACCTCGCCACTGCTAGTCGTCCCCAAAAAAGCGGGACCATATGGTGAGAAATGGTGGCGTGTAGTCGTTGATTTCCGTAAGTTGAACGAAAAAAACGATTGGCGATGCCTTCCCGCTACCACGGATTGAGGATATCCTTGATCAACTGGGCCACTCAAGATACTTCACCACCCTAGACCTAGCCAATGGCTATCATCAGGTACTCGTCGATCCGAAGGATCGAGCAAAAATGGATTTTAGTACCAACTACGGGCATTATGAATTTAAACGCATGCCGTTCGGGCTCAAAGGAGCCTCGGCCACATTTCAGCGTTTAATGAGTTTCATATTAACTGGCCTACAAGGCCTAGAATGTTTCGTCTACTTAGATGACATCGTCATCTATGGAAAAAGTCTGGCAGACCACAACGAAAAGCTTCGAAAAGTCTTTGACAGGTTAAGAGAAAATAACCTGAAACTTCAACCTGAGAAATGTCAATTTCTCAGGCGCGAGGTAGTGTATTTAGGACACAAATGTTCTAACCAAGGAGCACTGCCTGTCCCTAGCAAAACGGCATGCGTCCAAACTTTCCACATCCCTAAGACAGTAAGGCAAGTGCAATCATTTTTGGGCCTTGCTAATTACTACAGAAAATTCATACCCGATTTTTCGAAAACAGTACGTCCACTAACAAACTTAATCCGAAAGGATGTAAAGTTTAAGTGGACTGAGAAATCCCAAGAGGCATTTCAAAGCATTAAGAACGCTTTAATTTCTCCTCCACTCTTAATATATCCCGATTTTTCAAAACCCTTTAACCTTACCATCGACGCCAGCAGCGAGGCTCTTGGAGCAGTTCTCTCTCAAGGAGAGGTAGGAAGTGACCAGCCAATTGCCTGCGCCAGCCGTACCCTGAACAAAGCCGAACGTAACTATTCCACCATTGAGAAAGAGTTACTGGCTATAGTTTGGGAGACTAAAAATTTCAGGTGTTATCTGCAAGGCCGAGAGTTCACGGTCTATACAGATCACAAACCACTCAAGGGAGTCTTCAATGTTAAGGACCCCACATCCCGTCTGGTGAGATTTCACCATAAACTTTCCGAGTTCAATTATAAAATTGAGTATAAGCCCGGAAAGTACAACACGAATGCCGACGCTTTAAGCCGCATCCCACGGGATAACAACAAAGACAATGAAACTGCAACCTTCACGGTAGAAGCTATAGTCCACCACCAAATGGACTCGGATATAGAGGAGGAAAAACACTCATCGGACCAAAAGGAGTGTCTCCAATGCAATGCAGTAACCAGAGCCCAGACACGAAACATTCAGGGAAGTGGAACAAATCATAACAGCCAGTCCAAACAAAAAGAACAAACTCATCATCCAGAAGAGACCGCAGACCGAGATATTCCACCTAGTACCAATACACTAATTATAGACGAAACTCGTCCCCCTGAAGTAATCACAAGCCCAGAGGAGATTCAATTAATCTTAAAAGATTATCATGATTCTCTATTTGGCGGCCATCAGGGAGTGATAAAAACCTATAAACGGATTCGAAGAAAGTACTGGTGGAGGCACATGCTTAGTGACATCAAAAAACACAGTAAGCGGTGTGCCAAATGTCAAACCATGAAGGCCTCACCACAGTATAAAATGCCGATGGTGATTACAGACATAGCGGAACAACCATTCGATAAAATCTATCTAGATATAGTCGGCCTACTAGAGGAGACTGAATCCAGAAACAAATATATATTAACGTTTCAGGATAACCTCACGAAGTTTGTAGATTGGTACGCCATACCAAATGGGGAAGCTATAACGATCATGCAAATTTTCTTCGACGAAATCGTCACGCGCTACCGCATTCCCAAAACAATAGTCACCGATCAGGGAAGAAATTTCCTGAGTGACCTATTCAAAAAGCTATGCAAACTCCTCAGGATAAATAAGCTGCAAACCTCAGCTTATCATCCCCAATCAAATGGAGCACTCGAACGTGCACATATACCATTGATTGAATATCCACGAACTATAGTGGACGAAAATCCCAGGTCTCGGGATAGTTATCTGCGAACCGCTGCTTTCGTGTACAACAACAGTGTACACGAAGGGACAAAATTAACTCCCATGGACTGCCTCTACGGCTTTACAGCGGACGTTCCGTCCAACTTAAGGCGAGACCCCGAACCCGTGTATAACCACGAGAGCTACTACCATATTCTCAGGTATAAGCTTCAAAAGTCTTACGCCATGGCACGGAAAAATCTTCTGATGAGTAAACAACGCTCGAAAAATTACTATGACAAAGCTGTACGTCCCCTGACATTTCACAGAGGAGACAAGGTTCTACTCAAAAGCGAGAGTCGTAAACATAAGCTCTCCCAGATTTGGGTAGGACCCTATTCGGTAACCGGCATCCCCAGCTCAGTTAACACAACAATTAAAATACGTAAACGAGCGGTGACGGTACATAACAACCGCCTAAAACCTTTCTACGAATAAAATGGTGTCAATATAATCTAAGTAATTCTAAGATACATATATAATAGAATGTAAGCTACAAAGTCAACAAGAAACCCATTTTAATATCCTATCCTATCTTCTCCTAGATAACAATGCAGTCCATTATTTTCCACGGACTATTGCTGCTCATAATAGGAGCCCTCGCGGAGGAACCTTACTCTATAACGACCCTAAATAATACGGGAGTACTATTTGAAGATCTTGGAAGCCTATCAGTTTATCACGACACTTGGAGCGTCATCACTGAGTTAGATCTGGGCGAGTTGGACAATCAGACAAAACTGGGGGAACGCGCGGAACACTACGTTCGTCAATTATGTGGTAACAAATCTTTTGATCAAAGCCTATGTACCCTACAAACCAAACATGTACACGCCCTGATGGAAAACATCAAGAGACGCACCAATGTCATTAAAGAGGCAGTGCCTAAATCACGCAAGCCCCGATCCATCATTGATGGGATAGGTAATGCGATGCACTATCTCTTTGGCACTATGGATAGCGGAAACGAACAAGAGGTGTACAGCCGACTAAGCGAATTAGAGGTAAATACTCAAACCTTAGCTGATCTGGAAAAGCAACAGATCAGCGTAATAAAAACCACGTTCGAAGAAATTCAAAAACCCTTATCCTCACTGTCTGAACGACAACATCAGATAACCAATCAGATTAACCATCTGCAGAACACAACGGACGAATTGATAGCCCACCAAATAAGACAAGAGATCGTTTCTAGTCTGACACTACAAATGATAGAGTTGGAATTTAGACAACAAGCTCTACTGGACATAATAGTGTCCAGTAGAAATAATCAAATTCATCCATTTTTAATTTCCCCAAACCATTTGCTAGAGATTCATCACGAATCTCACTCCACTTGTCCCAATCTACAGGACTGTTTGTCAGTTCTGTATCAAACAGCAGATGTTAAGACACATTTGCTGCACGACAAATTAGTTATCCGAGTCAAACTTCCCATATTAAATATTCCCAAGATGAAAATCCAACAGATTAGATGTTTTCTCACACGGGTGGACTCAGACCACTCTTTAATACCTGATATCGGATTTTCCCATGTGGCAAGTCAAATCCAGACCCAGGAATTTCTGTTGCTGAAGCCAGAAAACCTGAGATCTTTCAAAAAAATTTCAAAGGGAATCAATGAAGATACGTGGGTAGGTAAGCTGAACACACCAATCACCAAAGCTACAAAAACAGATGAATGTGTTATCAAACTCCTATTCAACCCACTGGGCGAACACCCACAATGTAGCATCAGAGCTCAAATTCCCCCCAAGAAACACAATAATTAAACTCAATATACCAAATTCGTGGCTGTACTCCTTAACCGAAACCACTATAGTACATATATTTTATACTCAACAGTTACTCACTCATCGTCTCGCAGGACAAGGAATCATGACAGTCCACGAACCATGTTCCTTGCAAATAGGGTCTCACACTCTGTATTACGAAGCAGAAAATCTACATCCGCTAAAAGTTTTCCAACCAACCTACTTCCCAGGCACAAACGAAACGCAAGAGGAATTGGCAGAGTATATATCCAAGATATCCGCTCCTAAAAACCTTGATAAAAAACCAACATTACTCCTAGGAGATGATACAAACCAACGTATCCACCTAGATACAAAATATCTAGACGAAATTCGTACCAAAGTGAACAACATTAACTTTGGACCAAAGGCCAAGATTCCTCATATACTATCAATAACATCCCTATCAATGACCGGACTCTTGTTGTTAATTGTATCTGTGGTGGCACTAGCAAAATATATCGTACCGGCATTCATGGCATGGATTGCTAAACGCAGACAACAGCCCACAGCTAGAAACGTTCCTATGGAACCGGTTTACGCAACACCCCAAGAAAAACTAAAACGTACTCAAAGTCTCCACAGAGCGAGATCTATACAAGTAGTATAATCAAAAAGCTCTATACTCGTTGGTTGGCCCCGTCTCATCCTTTTATTACTGGCGGAACGAGTGTCCTTCCACTGCACTGGTATTAGAAGATAATTTGAAATAATTTATAGCAAATAAAAAATAAAGCGACCAGGTAAAATAAATATTACATAAGAATAAACTTTATTTAGTAGTACCTAAGAACCCAAAATTAATAAACATAAGTGGTACTTAGCAAAGTAGAAATAATAAATTAAATAAGCTAAAAAATGAGGTAATAAATAGAAGAAAGAAAAGGCATAAGATAATAGAATTAAAATATAACAAGTAAAAAAGCTAGAATTGGTCTAAGACCAATTCTTATGATACCCTAGATGAATGCCCGTATAAAATTTCGTATGATCACCGATCTATGCAAGTTTGATTTTTGAAGTGGTTTTTCGCATATATTTCTAGAACGGTTTGTCGGACAGAAAAAATGATTATAACCAATTTTATAGGATTTTGTATTCTGAAGAAGTTTTTAGTACAATAAAAATGTCTCGGACTGATCGTTTTCACAGTATACGTTAAAATCCTAAATTTTTATATGGCAACACCAAGAAGGAGTTGCCCGATTTAATCCATTTTTAAATTTTGCTTTGCTAGTACAAAGGAAACACCATGCACCAAATTTCAGCTCTCTATATCGATGCGTTCTCAGGTAGTGTCCAAATATATAGTCGAAAACGAAAGTTTTGTATGGCAACCCCACGAAGGAGTTGCCCGATTTGTCTAATTTTCGAACTTAATTTTACTTTTTTTTTAAAGCCAAAATTTCAGCTCTCTAAGTATACGCGTTCTCGAGTTATCATGCGCACAGACGGACGGACGGACATGCAAAAATCAAAATAACTTTTAAATATATGCGTGGGTGTCCAATCCATTTTGCTCTACCATCATTATTTCGAGGTGTTACAAACGGAATGACAAACTTAGTATACCCCTATAGATTTCATCTAGGGTATAAAAACATAACCGAAGTTTATTAACACAAAAATTATAATAATAAAAATAATAATTAAATGATATTTAGCAACGTTAAATAATACATAACAATTAACTTAGATATAGACATAAATATCTAAGATTATACTAAATAGAGAGGTAAATTAATAAGACCATAAATAGGAAATACTGACTTAAATTAGTAGAATAAATAAGAAAAGTTTTTTTTTACGATATTAGATATAGTAGAAATTATATGTATTCCCATAAGAAATATATTCTATATATAGGCATATTCCCGTCAAACCAAGACAGTAAACCATTCTTCTCCAAGACCACAAAACAACGAAAGGTCGGCCCAAAAAGAAAAAGAGATGCAAGAATCTACTTTGATAACCCGCCTAATTAAGCTTTCTGAGTTACAAGATTTCGACTATCAGTAACCCCAAATACTCTCATAGGATAGCTTATTCGAGATAGCAACTACCCTCATAATCAGGGACTATAAGTTGACACTATTCTATAATTGCACCAAACTGTGCATATCACTACCCAAGACAACAGTATGAGTACCGGATGCACTAATAACATCCAGTCAAGCTTAAAGTCGCTTAACAACACCTAGAGCTGCCCAAACCTAAACAAAAAACAACGTCAAAGAGAAATTGACGACCGAACTCAAAATCTGTCAAGTCACCATTTAGCCAAAAATCTGTCAAGTCCATTTTTGTGTTACCTAAAATCTATAAATGAAAGAACAAAAAAGAATTTTTTTACCAAAAAATGAAAGACGATATTTCACCATTTAGCCAAAAATCTGTCAAGTCCATTGTGTGTTACCTAAAATCTATAAATGAAAAAACAAAAAAAAAATTTTTTACCAAAAAATGAAAGACGATATTTCACCATTTAGTCAAAAATCTGTCAAGTTCATTTTAGTGTTACCTGAAATCTATAAATGAAAAAACAAAACATTTCTTTTTTTACCAAAAAATGAAAGACGATATTTCACCATTTAGCCAAAAATCTGTCAAGTCCATTTTTGTGTTACCTAAAATCTATAAATGAAAAAACAAAAAAAAAATTTTTCCCCAAAAAATGAAAGACAATATTTCACCATTTAGCCAAGAATTTTTTATTATTATTTTTTTTATACAAAACAGGAGAATAAAAGTAAAACTAAAATTTTTATATAACTAAAAGTACAAATTTTTTTTGAAAAGATTAAAAGTTAATAGAAAAGAAAACTAAAGAACGGTGGTGGTACGCGAACCAAAATATCAAAAATTTCTGAAATAAAAACAAATATAATTAGAAAAAGGGCTCGAATAGAAAGTGAAAATAACTTACCATGAAACGAGGGAGCGTCCACGGTCTAACCCTGGGCAGGACCAGAAGCCTCTTCAGGGAGATCCCAGTCCTCCTGGATATGACCAGAAGCCTCTTCAGGAAGATCCCAGTCCCCCTCAGACGCAAAACTCGGCGGTGCACCAGGTAACCCTAGTTCGGATTCTGAAGATCCGACCCAGGCGGTCACGTCATGCACCAGGTAGTTGGGATGCATCCGACAACCAGGGCAGGCACACCACCCTACCTCCCCAGATAGTACCAAAGTTGCTCCTAGAAAAGAATATTGAGGAAGTTATCGATAGAATTCATTAACAAAATCAAAAAAAAACTCACCCATGACCACCCATGAACTCCCACCGTGGGGCCACAAGCATAGCTCCACCCGATGGAATACACCAGCCTCCGCTGGAGCACCCCAGATGCACACATCTGGACGACCATCCCTCCGCAGCAGCAGCCTGATGAGCCCATGCCACCGGGGGGCCACACTTTGCACAAAAATGGCCAGCACCCTCATGCAATTGGGTACGGGGCTGGTGTAAGGAGAACGCGGTGACACAACTTCACAAAATTCCATGTCGAAACAAACTATGGACCGAACAGCAAAAATCGCCCCATATAAAGGGCAAAACCCCAAACGTTAGCAAAAAATTAGCAAGATGAAGTTAGAATGCATCGGGTACTTATCTTGGTTAAAAATACAAATCCCACGTAACTACAATAGCAATGGTAGTTTTTTTTTATCCTTTCCTAACACACAAATAAGCTCCACAAGTTGCAATTCGTGCATTATGTATGTAGGCAGCTACAAGTACACAAACCTCACAAAAAAATTTTTTTTCTTTTCCAAGCCGGCACAAGATCCATTCCAATATCTCATACCAACTCTACGTGCACCAAGAATTTTTTTTATTTTTTATTTTACTGAGGCAGATATCAAATTAATTTTAATTCAATTCAATCTCACACCGACCCCTCAAAAAAAAAAAAATACAATTGCACTGGCAATGTGCAAACACTCTCTCTACGGTAGAAAAATAAGTTCGTTCGCTTATCAGCGGCACGAGATATTAAATTACGAGCAATATCCAAATGAAATGACATCTGTTTATTATCAAACAGAGTTTTTTTTTTTAATTGGGGCCGGCAAAGAATTTCTTGGGATAGAATAATCAATATCGCTAAAAACAAAATTTTTTTTATTTTTACATACAATAAGATAATCCATAAAGACTATAGAAAATAGAATAAGTTAAAGATATACGATACAAGCTAAGACTAGAATAACTTAATTTTGTAACAAACACAAAGATGTAAAAACTCAACCGAAAACCTCCAAAAACCTAGCCAGCAAAAGCTCACCCACATCAACTTCCCCTGAGAATTATTCCTCTTCAAAGAATAATTCTCTTTTTCTCAGGGGGAAGGATTGTTATATACCTAAAATAAGGAAAATTTCCCTAAAAAACCTGAAAAAAGGGCAAGAAAATGAAAATCATATTCATTCATTTTTTCACCTAAGCCAACCATGCTTAAAACATGGTTGGCTTATCTCTTAAACCTATGAAGAAAATTGCATCAGCAATTTTCTTCACTTTCCACATAATTTATAAAACTTTTCTCATAAAACAACTTGGGAAAAACAAAAGTTTCAGTTTACAACCCAAGTCGTTTTACTTAAAAATTTCCACGACAAATTTTGCCTTCAGCAAAATTTTTCATTTCAATAATTTAATTAAAAAATAAATCAAAAAGCAAATCGTACCTTCAGTACAATTTGCCGCGAAAAAATTCAACATGCATGTACATACGTACATACATATTACGACAAAAAACTTTCGTAATAAGAAACGCACGCCACACAAATGCATTGCATGTATATGCGCGTCGCGATTGTCAAATGACGGGACGGTGGCTGATGTTTTCAAAAGTGTAAGATTACATTTTTGAGGCCATTTGACCAACGCGAATAATTCTGGACATGTTTGAACAAGTCCAGAATTAAAATCGTAAAATTTTCTCAGGATAAGAAAATGCAATTTAGCATTTTCGATCCTGAACAACGGCTCTTGATCACGATGAATGTGATCAAGAGTTGAGTTGATTTTGAAAATTGGTCGGAGTCGCTTCGAGGTGATTAATTCAAGGCGTAGAGAATAAGTTCGGTCGGCGGTTGATTGAATTGTTAAATAATCGGAGAAAATTATAAAGTGTCGTATAGGCTTATAGAATAAGTTCGGCCGGCGGGTTGATTGAATTTTTAAATAACCGAAGAAAATTATATGGTGTCAAATAGGCTTAATAGAATAAGTGTACAAAAAACAAAACGTGTTCATAGCAAATAAGGAAAGTTTTAGTGTCAATAAAGAAGGTAAAAAAGAAAATAAAGTGTTGTGATTCCTTCATGAAAACAAAAAGCCCCGAACAGAGGAGTGATAGAGAATATCACAGTGAGTACACCCCTATATTTATAACAAGGTCAAGGATCTGACGCCATTCTGGTTTCAAAGGTGATGTCAGGGGTCAAGGTCGAGCCCACGTGTAAATGTTTTTTTGTCAAGCCATCCTAGCATTCTGAAAAAACGCTCAACCGCCCGATTATTAGCTCGGTATAGTGGGCAAATATTATCCGAGAGCTAAGTCCAGAGATAATAGAAAGACTATCATATATAAAATAATATTATTGATTTATTATAAATTAAAAAAATATTAACATTTAATTCATAGCGTATCATTCAATGGTTGGGCTTCCTTAAAACGGTTTCCCTAAAACTGTAATAATACTTTCATTATTTTACAATAATGTATATCTTAGAATATAATACAATTAAAAAAAACTATATCATTAAATGGTATTTTACATATAATACAAATTTTATTTACAATACATATCTTAGACTAGCCTTAGATTATATGTTTTCTGCGTCTGCTCCTTGCTGTTCTGATTGAATAGAGTAATGTCCCCATGGTAGAGTATCCATTGTCTCACCCATAATATACCACTTGTTATCATATGGACTCAATGCAATCTTATTTTGGCTGATCGTGTAGACATTATGGTTATGCGATCGTATGGAGCTCTGATTAGGAGTTAATACTCGCTTATTATTCAAACATTCGACGTAGTCTTCGAAATTGATATGTCTCCGGACTACATTTGTCTTTACTCCTTTTGCTTTCTTTACAGTTTTACCACTGTTTATACGCAGACTGTACATTTTCGAGCGTAAGCCTACAAATTCGCTCATGATTTTCCCATTCAGCTCATCCTTCATTAGACCAGGAATCATTTTATTCATGACCGGTAAATTGAATTGATTATCTTTTGGGTAATCACTTGTATCAAATTTGTTTATATTTTCGACCATAAACTCATATGCATTTTTCTCTTCAAGTTCATATATTAGAGAATCTGTGTCTGTATACATTACTTTACATTTATCTCCAAATTCACGCTGCATAAAACTGTAGTGGAAATCATAGAGGCATATCTTTGAAATTTCCAACACTGCCATTCCAATATAGCGAGGCTTATTGAATAAGATTTTCAGTCGCCTCAACTCCACAGGAACTAAATTCTCATCAAATATAGTTGCACTGTGGAAGTTGGGTGCTGCAATCTGAGCTTTTGCACCATAGCGACCTTCCCACTTTACGCAAAGATTTATATCGCTATACTTGCGAACATTTTCCATGGTCTTACCAAAAGCTGCATTGTCCATCTTCTTATAGCTGTCCTTCTCATGATCGCTGGTAGCCTGCTTTCGTTTGGTGGTATTTAAGTCAATATATGGTTTAAGCCAAGCTAATTGGTTGAATTGAAGAGCCCGGTGCACTTTTTTTAGGATGAGGCCATGTGATAAGCATTGCTTCAAATTTCGGTAGTGTATAACATATTTAGTTTTAGGATGTAATGTTGCCAAAAGCTTTTCTAATTTTGGTCCAGGTGCTGCTGCATGCTCAGAACACAACGGTAAGTCCTTATGCATATCATGCAGATGTTGAGGATAATCCAAGTCGACTTCGAATATGTATCCAATTGGAAAATCATCAGAAACTTTGAAACCGTCAGTATTGGGAACATCAACCCATTTGAATCCTCCGGTTGGTAAATGCTGTGACATGGCCCATCCATAAAGGTTATTCACATCATAATACATCACGTATTTCTCTTTCTTCTCAGGCTTTAATCATCCATATATTTATTATTTGCTTTACTATATCTGTTCGAGCATTGACTTATACTACCTCGAATGCCTCTCTTTATGAATAGCAGTATATCTACGTCAGTTACCAGCTCTAGTTTCACTTTGGTGTATTTTAGCATACCAACCCATGGTGTAATAATGTGCCGGATCTAAATTGTAAGTCTTCATGCACACTTCTCGAAAGTTCTCAAAGACATCAGCCAATAGGAGAACATCGGTCTTAAGGTATAGATCTGAACATTCACCAAGTGTCTGTATTACATATGTCTGCCAGACCTTTTCGGCATGATTGTAGTCCTTAGGAGAAATAACACTGTCAGTCATTTTGTTGTAAAATTTTTCCTGCGCTGGTGAGTGTTGGAAATCCAATTTAGTCCAATCGTCAACGAAGTCATATGGGAAGACTCCTTTGCGCGTAAGTAGTTTAAAATCATCATCATCCAATTGCTGCCATACTGCTCTTGTGATATTTAATTTAGCCATCGGCAGCAATGATGATAGCTTATCGAAGGATTCAGCCTTAAAAGGGAAGGAATCGATGAATCTGAATTTGATATGACTGCCATCAACGCGCTTGGTGAACGAAATGTATCTTTCTTTATTTATTGGTAGGCGATCTACTTTCCCAGGAATGGCTGTAGCTATATCCTTAATAATGAAGTGAGCATCATATCCAGATAAATTGTGAAAAATGACTGGAACTCTGGAGCAATCTTGGTACTTCAGATTACATGCATTGTGCGTTTGCCTTCGGTATTTTCCTGTTAAAAGAAATTATGAAAAAATGAATGAAATTATTATTCTCAGTATTTACCTGTTAACTGGCAATGGTCCCGGACTCGTTCTTCATCGGTTGCAGACGTTTTTTCACATATATGGCAGCAAGTACTTTCTATATGTGAACGCCGTTACTCAGGGGCTGCATTGGCCTGATGTTCAGCTTTTCCTGTACAGCTATGGATGCAATTTTTTGCAATTTAATGCAAACAATTGTTGACAATTCTTGCCTCGATATGCTCTGTAATATGAGAGCTTAGTATTATGTTTGCAGTGGAAATAGAATCCTATGCTATGAGCTTCATGTTCCTGGATTCGCTGTGTATTTTGATGGTTTCCCTGAATCGGTTTCAATATTGACTCAAGATCAGCATATACATAAAACAGGACTGAATTCTTATGTTTATAATTCTTATATTCCAACCAATTCTTTTCCTCTGATGGAAACGTAATTCTGCAATCATTTTGCTTCTCGCATTCGGGAGTGTGCGATGTCATCCATATGATCTTCATCCCGGTCATAGTAATCTTGTAGCATTAAGAGATTTACATGTCTCTCCATTCTGTGTTTCGTAAGTCTAACTGGAACTGTGGTGAAGAAACGCTCTTTCTCTAGTATGAACACGTTTATTAATAAATTGTTCTGGTCTTCAAATTGTTTAATCTGCTGAAGTGTCATGGGAAATGTTATCCCATTTAAATTAGGTACAGTTGAATAGTGTGGATATGATGGGATCCTTTCAGAATAAGCATTTGTAGGATATAGCGCTGATGTTACGGCCCATGCGAAGCATGCTTCATCATTATTTTGTACAATGATGCAAGCTTTCTTTGATGCAATTTCCTTTGGTAAGGGTATATACGAAGATCCTCGGAGTTGTTCAAACTTGTTGATGTGTACTGCTAGATGTATTATAGTGTGCAGTGCCCATCCACTGTCTTTTTCCTGGAATTCTTCCAGCTGAGTGTGTATTGGATCCAAAATGTTTGATTTAAACGACTCTTCTAAGTTATCATCTGCATTAGTTGGAGCAGTTCTCGCTTGGAAATATTTAATGTCTTTTATAACTTCATTGCCACCAGTTTCTTTAACAAATTCACCGCAAAACGTTGTAGAAACTTTAATATTAAAATAATGTTTTAAGGTATTTTTAACACGACGCATAAAAAAATTGGCAGCGTCTTACATAAATAGCTGCGGATCGATATGTTTTAAATTTGCAATAACACCTTGCCCAATTCTGTCTGCGAACGCTGTCTTTATTTCCTCCCACTTTACAAAATCACTTCTTCTTACGAGCTGTGTGATTCCTCCACCCCGACGGGGAGTTCCCAATAGTGCTCTCAATGCTTTAATTTGCTCAAGACAGCTCTCGAAATTTCGTTTCCTAGCACTCTTGTTGCACTTCCGAAATGCAACTTGAAATTTATCTATGTTTCTATTGCACTTTTTAACAATATAGTCTTTATTCTCTGAATTTGTTAAACACTTCAACACATCCTTCCGCAAGTTTTTAATTATTTCAGAGCTTTTACTTACTAGCGTGGTTGTCATTTTTATTTTTTTGTATGTTTTTAAACTACCACTGAGACTCACTAAAACTGACTGATGCTCCCCAAGGGTTTGCTTGAGCTTTTATAGCAACAGTTTGTAAACATGAATGATCGTGCTGCTACACCTTTTGCCCGTTTAACATAAGATCACTGTAAATATTTAAGAATGTTAGGACTCCGCTGGGGGGCTCCCATGTAGTAGTGAGGGAGTCTGTTTCATGGTTTGTGAAGTATTTTTGAGGGTTTTGCTTATACCAATCATGAAAGCTTTTATTTTAATTTAAAATATTCTTATTAATACACCTCAGCTGCAGACATACATATCCAACTAAAGATGTACACCCATGATCAGTAAAGTAACCCCAACCAGCCACTAAAAATCTCAGCCAACAAGTTATATAGCCCCGTTCAACAACAAGCCTGATAATTCCAGGCAACCATACTATACTCATAGTATATAAAGCAGACAAGCAAGCTCCAAGCTGGCATGTATATGTTCAAGTCCACCTCAAACATGTGTGCTAGAGAGAGAAAGATATTTTGAGAGAGCGAGGTGGTTTTAAGGTACGGTATTCACTAAAGCTTCCTAATGTGTTAGAGCGAGACATATTACAGCAGTCCACTACTCATTCAAAACTAAATTTATATAATCATACCACCTTCTTTCATCAACACTTCTAATTTAATCCACCCCAACCAACCTAATGCTTTCATGGCAAGATTTAAAAATAAGTAAATAACACTAACCACTCTGGACCAGCGCCACAGTCTTCACCAAAGCTTCTATATCCTACTAGAATTATGTGATGATAAATACCATCCACCAAAGGTTTTAACTTATAGTACCACGGTCTTCACTATTGCACTATTGATACAACACCATTTCGGATGATGATACTTTAGAGGATATAAATATGAAGCTGCATTGCTGATAAGATTATTACTGAGCGGACGACTTTTCAATAGACACATCCATTTCCAACTTAATGCTTACAAAAATAGCCAAAACTTGAATTATGAGTAATATGAATTACATCAGAAAAGGTGTGATCGCTAATATTACAAAAACCATAGCCCGTAGAGGATTTCTGATAAGACTTTTCAGTACACGCACACCCCTACGCCGAAAATTTTCTAGGCTTTAATTTCCATTCTTACCATCCCAAGCAGCCGTGATCTCTTTTTAGATATCGAATATCATGATCACTCTTGTTTATAAAAGATATATACAGACCACAACTTACGTTATAGTTGTTGTTCTTTTTTTGCAGCTAAAGAAATTGGGAATCGTTCAATTTGTTTACTTTACTCGGGTCTGTGCGAATTTTGTTTCCTTTATTTGGCTGTACGAATTGTTTATGCAATGAATCAAATTAGAAGCATTGCACCAGGAGATCAAAAATTAGGCCATTTCTTATCTAAGCCAACATATCTACCTACGTTAGTTGTTGTTGTTGCTAATTTAATATCATGGTGCAATACGGAATATCGCCTGGTCGAAAACCTTTTAGTTTGACTTAGTGTGTATGTGTGTGTGTGTGTGTCTGTCTGTCTGTCTGTCTACCCTCGCAAAAGAGTCATGATGCTTCTGTCCCACAACTCTAAGCGTATATAGCAAGTTTAAAGAACATTCAAACAACACCTCCATGGTCTGATGGTAGAGCGCCTCGGATTTTACAAAACGAAGCGTTCTCGGTCCGATTCCAGCAAAAGCCAGCATTAGTTTATTAAAACTCAGCTAAGACAGAGCTTGATCCGATGACGGGGATCAGCCAACCAGATGACGTCATCTCCTAATCAGCCAGACGGTACGAAAGGAATTCCCCAGACATGCCCTGTGACGTATACCACTAGACGGAATCCCCCTCAGTGGCCCAGAACCCAAGTCCAGAGCCAGCAAAATAGTTTGAATTTTCCGGACACCTTTTGTATGGAAAAAGTGGGCCACAACATACATAGCTACAATACTGATTTTCATTCATCTTCGATATTAACTGAATAACGGCTTTTCAAACAGCTCTGATAACAGATAAACAGCTTTGTAAACAGCTCTGATAACAGCTTAACAGCTTTCCAAACAGATCTTAAAACAGGTAAACAGCTTTTCAAGCAGCTCTGATAACAGCTTAACAGCTCTTAAAACAGGTCCGATAACAGCTTAAAAGCTTTCCAAACAGATCTGAGAACAGCTTAACAGCTTCTCAAACAGCTCTGATAACGGATTATCAGCTTTTAAACAGCTCTGATAACAACTTAACAGCTTTCCAAACAGCTCTGATAACAGGTTAACAGATTTTCAAACAGCTCTGATAACAGATTAACATCTTTTAAACAGCTCTGTTAACAGCTTAACATCTTTTAAAACAGCTCTGATAACAGCTTAACAGCTTTTCAAACAGGTCTGATAACAGGAGAACAGCTTTTCAAAGAGGTCCGATAACAGGTGAACAGCTTTAATTTACTCAGCAGGTCCACAGGATTCGGTGTGCTTTCGACTGAGTTACAACATCGACTTATGAATATTTCGCATGTTTCATCCTTTTGTAGTACAATGAATGTATCAAATCCTTTACGGTAGCGCCCCTTGTTTAATGAGCTATCTTTATCAATCATCAATAAACCATATTCATCCTTCCAACACGCAGCACAGGCTCTACGAAATTTATCAAACTTCATGTCTGTATCGACAAAGGCAATAGCAAATTAACTCGTATCCCCGTCCAAATTAAGAAAAATTCACTAACACTTTCTTTGCCTGTCGAAATCTGCTCTTCTCCAAAACTTACATTTTTAATTGGTACTGGAGCAGAGATCAGCCTAATTAAACTCCATCCATTGAAGCCAGATAGCATCTGCAACAGGAATGCTGTCCGCAATATAAAAACTTTGTTTACAGAGTCCACTTCTACGGAAGGGCTCATCTTTGCTAAATTGAATTTAGAATCTTCGAATAATAATAACTCCATCCTCGAACACCCATTTCAAATTGTGGGAAATAACTCCATCCTCATACGATGGCCTACTTGGTCATGACTTTTTATCTCGATACAATGCTAGTATATATTACAAAAATAAATATATTTCTTTAGAAATAAACGATTCGAATGAATCTTATCCTTATGAAGAATATTACACTAACTACCCATACGTTTATTTGAAAAGCGAATACCCAGAAAAGAGGTCTCAAACAAAGAGTCTGTTATATACAGGGATAACAGTCTCCAAAAAAGATATTAATACAAATATATCTCCATCAATTGCTTCGAAAAGCAATGCAAATCGATCGCCTGTAAATGCTTCGCAAGAAATGAAGCATAAAGGTAAAAATCTATCTATAGCCACACAAGAGGCTGAATTAAATAAAATTCTATCTCCATCCAAAGCTTCACAAGATATGAAACAAGAACGTAAAAGTATATCTCCATCTACAGCCGCACAAAAGGTTGCAAAAGTGAATTCCAAGATAAAATCAAAGAAGTCAAAGAATTTCAATAAAGTTTTATCTCCTTCAAATTCTATCGAGTCGGAATATAAATCCTTCCAAATTCCACAAAAGTTTGAATCATATCTCCTTCATTTTAAAAATCCGAACGAATTGGATAAATTAAATAAAATTAAAATTCCGGCTCGATCAGAATTCATCATTGAAATTCCAACTCCAAGGCCAGGTTTGTTTCTTGGAAATTCGATAGTCGAACAAGTCAACGGTATGGCAAAAGTCCTAATCCTCAACACAAATGAGGAGGACGCTGATCTGGTACCTTACGAGGTGAACCCAGTTAACCAAGACTTGGAAGACTTTGTGGTCATCTCCACAGACTCTGAAAGAGATTCAATTAAGGGCAGAATAATTAAACTGCAAAACTTTATAAAATTGGATCACTATAATGCAGAGGAATCTGAGAGTATTCGCAATATCTGCAGAAAATTCAACGATCTCTTCTTCATTGAAGGGGATTTCCTTTCATACGCAGATGCGATTACCCACAAAATCGAGACCCTCTAAGACAACCCGCCGATTTATACTTAGCCTTATAGACTTCCTGAGGCAAGCCGACCAGAAATAAACCGGCAAATACAAGAAATCCTTGAGTCAGACATCATCCGACCTTCACATAGTCCCTGGCATTCTCCACTTCTCCTGGTTCCCAAAAAACAAGAAGAGAATGGAAACAAAAAGTGGGGAGTAGTGGTAGACTTTCGTCGTATTAACGACATTACTATTGGAGATGTGTACCCACTGCCTAATATCACTGATATATTAGACCAGTTGGGGAAGTCGAAATATAGCCAGTGGATTTCAGCAGATACAAATGGACTCGAAGGACAGAGAGAAAACTGCCTTTAGCACACCCTATGGCCACTAAGAATACACTCGTATGCCATTCGGTTTAAAAGGAGCCCCTGCTACTTTTCAACGAGCCATGAATAATGTCTTATCTGGCCTTCAAGGCATCTATTGCTTTGTATACATGGACGATATTGTAGTCCATGGACACAATCTCAAAGACCACAATTCCAGACTCACAGCAGTATTTAGCCGCCTTCGTGATTTCAACCTCAAACTTCAACCCGACAAGTGCCATTTCCTAAGAAAGAAAATTATGTATTTAGGTCACATAATTACAGAAAATGGAGTCAAACCAGACCCTGCAAAAATAAAATCAGTTCAGTCATATCCCAGACCCAAGAAGGAAAAAGATATCAAAGCCTTCCTTGGTTTCGTCGGCTACTATCGCCGCTTCATTCCAAATTTTTCGAAGACAGCCAAACCACTCACAAATCTTTTGTAAAAAAGATACGCCTTTCAAGTTCGACGTAATCTGCGATGAGGCAAGCAGATCACCCAATCGCCTATGTGAGCCGAGCTCTCAATGGTGCGGAAACTCGCTACTCAACAATCGAAAAGAGCTCTTAGCCATCGTTTTCGCAGTTGAGCAATTCAGACCATACGTTTATGGTAGACAGTTTACAATTGTAGCTGACCATAAACCATTAGTATGGCTCATGAATCTGAAATATCACTCCTCAAGACTGATGAGATGGAGAATACGCCTCGAGGAATATGACTACAAAATAGTCCATAAATCATGTAAGCTCAACACAAATGCAGACCCTCTCAGTAGAGCTATTCCAGATAGTAGCGAAATGTGGTAACTAGGAATCAAGCTAGAGCTCAGGCAAATCTGAACATTCCCGACACGAGTATTATTACTCCAAACCCAGCTCCATCGTCATCAAACAATTCCTCAGTCATAATAACTGAGACTAATTTTCCTGTTTTACTGACTAAAAATGCGAATCCTAAATTTTTCATCTTGCCATGAAAGATACAGAACTTGAAAGAGTATTCAATTCGAAACTAAAATTTTCACAGATAAATCCCCACTTTCAGAAACCGAACTGAACTTCTTCAAGAAAAAAGACTCCACAATAATTGTATCATAAACTAATTTACTTTGTCGATTCAAAGAGATAGATCAGACCTCGAAAAGAATTTAACTGAGATCTGCTCATATACAGGAGCAAATCAGTTGAATCAATTAAATATCTCCTTCCCAATTTTAGATCCACAGAATCTAATAATTATTAAAAACGCTTTTACCCTGATCTTCGCTAATCAACAAATTAACATCAAACTCCATCAAGATTCGATAAAATATTTATCCGATAAAGATGACATCGAACAAGTTTGAAGGATTTTCATTCACTACCGACGGGAGGCCATCAAGGATTTTTCCCGTACTATTAAAAGAATTAAAAAGCAAATCTACTGGCCTGGCATGTTAGACGATATTATCAAATACGTAAGGAAATGTAACCTTTGTCAGGTACACAAAGTATCCAGAAATCCAAAAATTCCTATGAAAATCTCGAGCATTAGCTCAAAACCTTTCGAAAGAGTGTACCTAGATATTGTAGGACCTCTCCCAATATCACATTCTGGAAATAAATATCTCCTTACATTTCAAGACGACCTTTCAAAATTTTCTGAGGATATTCCCATAGTCGACACCGAGTCTAAGACATTAGCGAAAGCCTTCACGACAACGATAGTTTGTCGACATGGTATTCCAGAAAGTTCGCCGAGGTATCTAAATTGCTGAGAATTAAAAGGCTCAAAACTACTCCATATCACCCTCAAACGAATTGTGCATTGGAGAGAAGCCACAGAACCTTAGCAGAATATCTCCGATCTTATGTAGCAAAAGATTCACAAGACTGGGATACATGGATTCCTTATGCCATATTTGTATACAATACTACCCCTCATTCGAGTACTAATTATACTCCTCGCGAACTCCTTTACGGATTCCCAGCCGAAATTCCAAACAATTTTAAATCTTCTCCAACCGTTTGCTATAATTACGACAATTATGCAAACTAGTTAAAAGCGCGTCTACATCACAGTTTCAAAATAGCTAAAGACATGGCCATATTAAATAAAGAAAAATCTAAAATACAATACGATAAAAACTCCGTCCAAAAATCATTTAATACTGGTGATAAAGTCTTACTCAAGAGCAGGGTGAGAGATAATAAGTTCTCACCATTATGGGCAGGTCCGTATGAGATAATGGAGATTAATTCCCCCGAAAATTCCAGAATTAAAATGAATAATAAAAACAAAAGAGTCCATAACAATAACCTAAAACTGTTCTCAGAGTAAAAACCTCATCATCTTCAAACATCATTCAGAGATATTAACATAGTCTCATCTTCCAGGTTTCCAAAATGATGCATATAGCATTCATTCTAATTTTCATCCCCATAATCTACGGCTCAGGAATAGAAGTAAAGCAGCTAAATGCTACTGCAGGCATTTACTTCGAAGAGATTGGCAGAGCCAACCTCTACACCAACGAATGGAAAACCGTCACCTATTACGACCTGGCAAATTTTAAATCAGAATTCAACAACATCCAGTTCATCGCCCAACAAATTACAGCGACCTGCCAAAAAATGGACAAACACTCAGCCTTGAGCAACACTTGTAACGGTACGTTGTTACAAATAAATCTTATATTAGCAAACATGTAATATAAGAATATGTTACTTGTGACCCAAAATAGGAAACAAAGAGCACTATTTAATGCAATAGGCTCAATCTCCAAAGCCCTTTTCGGCGACGAAGATGATGCCAAGCTATATGATGAACAAATCCGAAATCTCACTCTTAACCAAAACTCTCTCCTATCACTTATGAAAAGCCAAACTGCGATAGTCGAAGCAACCGCAAATGTTTTCAACAAAACTAAACCCGCAATTGAAAAGGATTTCATGGTTTTGCATAGAAAGTTAATTTCAATACAGATAGCTACATCATTAATGGAAAACAGAACATTAGATAACAAAATATCCATTGAAATTGAATCACTTATTTCCCTGGTTTCGTTAATGGCATTCAGATAGCAAAATACCCAGTCAAATTAATAGATCTCTTAACAGATTCAAGGCATCGAAAATTTCATCCTACACTCATTTCCCCTAGACAAATTGAAGAACTCTTATTGAACATCAGACAGGAATTGCCAAATTCAATGATGCTTCCCATTAATTCTAGAGACAAAATTTTATCACAAATTTACAAATTGAGTACAATAGCAGAGAATATTTTCAATAATAAAATAATTAAATGAAAATTAAATGAATATATACTAATGGACTACTATCCAGTTGCGCAACGTTGGATCATACGCACTTCTACTGCCAGATCACATCCCCAATCTTAAATGCAAATACTAGGGTATATCAATGCGAGATAAATTTAATAAAAAATGAGCCGATTACATCCGATTGTAAAATTTTAACATTAGAACAAGATTGTTTTTGGACGCAATTATCGCAGCAGAACGCTTGGCTTTTATCCCTAAAAGATTCCATCCACATAGATATTATTTGCGAAAATTCCATTAGCTCACAAGGAACAATGTGTATCTATCGGGATTGCTATGTACGAAGCAAAGAATTCATCTTGCTCGGACATAGCGTAAAAGTTAATTAATTCTTATTTTATTCCAACATTAAACATTTCCAGTATAATATCGAATATGACGTCCTCCCCATTAAGATCGCATATAAAAGTACACTTTAAATATTACGAACAATATGGATCTAGATGAACTTCTAGAATCCATTCGCTTCCAAAAAAATGAAGAATTAATTCCTCTCAATCCCATAAATAGTCATCATATTCATCATTACGCACTGTCATATTTAACAGTGTCTTTGATCGTATCTATTCTCTGCATATATCTATACATGAAATATAAATCAAGGGCCCGCAAAGCTACAAATATTCCGCCGGATTCTAAACTGGAAGATGTGAGTTTCAAAATAACTCCTGCTCCGACCAGAAAAAAGACAGGAAATTTATTATATAATTTACAAACATATATACTATTGATATATGACTCATACTTCCAATCTAATGTTCTAAACTATTCAAACTACAACAAACATAAGATACGGACAACAGTATCCTCTTATTCCCCAATTTTCATGATTTTTTTCAACAACCCCTATCCTTATCCCAACAATCAAACGCACTCTATAAAAGAAAAATAATAAAACTAGTAATTTATAAGAAAAGAGCCGATCATAAAAGAAAAGAAGAACTTACTCTTTTACACCTTATATTTGTGTAATATGTAGATGTATATATTTATATAAAACAAAAATATAAAAAAACAAAAGAGGAAAAACAAAACAACTTGTAAAATTGTAGAGATCCAAAAAAAAACATTCTTGGTGACTACGTAGAATAGAAAAATGGCTTTTATATAAACATATTTATTATTTAAATATCCTAATAAAAATAAATTAATAAGGTAATAAAATTATAGGTACCTACATATTGTTACGCGCCACAAAGTGATACAAGCGACATCTATTGTAAATGGAAACAACTTTAGGTTAGTGACATCCTAGTAAACTGGGTTTGGAGAATGGAATATTCAGGAAGGTTCTAGGATAATTCGTAGAGTATAAATACGGCGCTGCTCACATCCAGGAGGCGAGTATTATTTCAGACAGCGAAGTGAGAAGTGAACGAAGTAAACTATTTGGATTGCGATAATTAGAAGTACAGTACTAGCGATAAATAAAGAATTGATTTGATAATTATTTGTGAATTTGTGAGAGTAAAGTTAAATAAAGAAAGAACTTTAATTATATCTGAAATATTATGTTTTAAATAACGAACTAAGGCCACGCTCGTAACAACTGGTGTCAGAAGTAAAATAAAATCGCGAAATAAAGTGGTGGCATTTGACTTTGAAATTCAAAGAGTGATTAATTTTGTGAAATCGCGCAAGAATGGGACGCAAACTAGAGGAGCTTCGCATACAGGAATTGAAAGTGGAGTTGGGGAAGCGGTCATTGCAAACGACAGGTCTAAAGAATGTTCTAGTCGAGCGACTTAGACAAGCGTTGATTGAGGAAGAAAAGAATCCTGATACATACGTTTTCGAGGAAGAACCAGAAACTGAAGAAGAGCCTGCGATGAACATAGAACAGCTTTTGGGTACTTTAATGACCAAAATGGAGTTTTCAACCCTGCAAGTGAAAAATGCCCTTGAGGAACAAAAGAATTCTCTAGAAGCGCGTTTGGATGAACAAAAGAATGCTTTTGAGGAACAAAAGATTTCTCTAGAAGCGCGTTTGGATGAACAAAAGAATTCTCTAGAAGCCCGTTTGGACGATCAAAAGAATGCCCTTGAGGAACAAAAGAATGCTTTTGAGGAACAAAAGAATTCTCTAGAAGCCCGTTGGGATGAACAAAAGTGTTCCTTGCAGAATTGTCTAGAAACCTGTTTGGAGGAACAGAAAACTTTTCTTAAAAATTCATTAGACGAGCAAAATGTAAGAATTGAAGGAATCCAGCAGGAAGTGCTGGAAGTTCAACAGCAAGTGTCGGAAGTGCAACAAAATGTTACGGAGAAGCTTGACAACTTTAAAGCAGATTTGGACAGAATGAAGTACCGACACGAAGGAACTGAAATATCCAGTGCAGGCAGAATGAAACCTCCAATATTTGATGGACAAAATTCGTGGCATATTTTCAAGAGACAGTTTGAGGCAGCTTCCGAAGTAAATGGATGGAATGACGCAGACAAAGCTACAGCTCTGGTATTAGCCCTTCGAGGTCCTGCGTCAGAGTTATTACAAACTATTCAGATTGAAAAGCAACGTGATTACATTTCACTAGTACAGGCGATAGAATTACGTTATGGAGATGAACACATGCAGCAAGTATATCGCCTGCAGTTACGCAACAGGACTCAAAAGCATGGCGAGTCACTACAACAACTGCAGGCTGATGTGGAAAGATTAGCTTATCTTTCGTACTCTAGCGTAAATGCGGATTTCCTTAATGAAGTGGCAACAGAAGCATTTGTGAACGCCATTGCAGATCAAAATTTACAACAAGCGTTAAGGCTAGCAGGAAAGAAATCAACAGCAGAAGCACTAGCGTATGCATTAGCGTATGAATCTGCCAGGCAAGCTTCTCGAAGTGCAGTACGAGTGAGAGAAATTTCGGTGGAGGAATGTACTTGTAATAGAATGCAGCCATCACAGAGCAATTCTTCACGCGGTATTCTGCGATGCTGGAATTGTAATAGACCAGGACACCTCCAAAGGGACTGCAGAAAACGCCGTCGAACAGAATCACCAGAAGAGGAGGACAGAACAGAATGCCAAAAATATCGAGCCAGGGAGCAAGCTATTCGGGGAGAGCCTAGAAATCAAACAGCGACTAGTCGCATCAGCTCCCCTGTTCAGCAGTCGGAAAACATGTAAAAACCAACTTCGGGGGGCAGAAGTTGGTTGATAGAGTCGACAGCCCCGAAATCATCATTCAGATAGCCCAGTTGCAGAGGAATAATAGCAGTCTTGTTATATATGGAAGTGTAGGACAAAATGACTGCGTTGTCACTATCGACACTGGAGCTTCGAGATCAATTATTAGAGCGGATCTTGTCAAGAACAAATGGCTTCACAATACCACCAAATATTTACTAAGAACAGCAACTGGAGCCGCAGCACAAGTTTTTGGAGAAATATCTTTGGATATTCAACTAGGTGAACTACTATTTCCTCACAATTTCCTAGTTTCAGACATAATGGATGAATGCATCCTTGGAGTAGACTTTATGACCACATATAAAATAAAATTAGATGTCGGAGAACGAATACTCAAATATGGCAACATAGAAATTCCTATGAGACTAGGAGGAGGAACAGATTATCCTGCAAAAATAAGGACGATGGTCTGTGAGAATATGACCCTCTCCGCATTCTCGGAGACGCTAGTATGGACAAAGCTTACTGATGACATCGGGACCTGCCGATTCTATCTGGTGGAGCCTAACCCTACAAAAGTAACATCGAACATCATCGTTGGTAAGACTTTAGTGAAGGCAGAAGGCGCAACATTAATTCCAGTCAGAGTACTCAACACATCCGAAAATGAGGTACAACTAAAAGAAGGTGCTATAATTGGAAATTGTGAGCCTGTTTATCAGATTGTTAATTTGGAAAATGGTAGTAATATTAAGGAGGCGATACGTATACCAGCTACTACTCAACAGGTTCAGAAACTTCTTTCATCTAGTGCCTTAAGTGAACAGCAATACAACGATGCCAAAGATATGATCGATGAATTTTCGGAATTATTTGCAATGAATGATGATGATTTCGGCAAAACAAATCTTGTCCAGCATCGGATCAATACAGGAGATTCTAGGCCCATTCGGCAACCACCACGAAGACTACCATTAGCCAAACAACCAGAAGTTGCAGGTATGATAAATTCCATGAAAGAACAAGGCATAATTGAGGAATCTAACAGCCCTTGGACATCGCCAGTTGTTTTGGTCAGGAAAAAGGATGGCAGCACACGATTCTGTGTGGACTACCGCCAACTAAATAATGTAACAAGAAAGGATAGCTATCCGTTACCAAGGATTGATGACACATTGGACACCCTTTCCGGAGCGCAATGGTTTTCCACATTGGATTTGAAGAGCGGTTACTGGCAAGTGGAAATACATCCCGAGGACCGAGACAAAACTGCTTTCTCAGTTGGAAGTGGCTTATGGCAATTCAAAGTTATGCCATTTGGATTATGTAATGCTCCAGCCACATTCGAACGACTCATGGAATGTGTTTTACGAGGATTAACCTGGAAAACATGTCTTGTCTACATAGATGACATAATTGTGATCGGAAGGACATTCGAGGAACATAAAAACAACTTACGGGACGTACTTCAAAGACTGAGAGATGCGAAACTGAAGCTCAGCACGAATAAATGTGCTCTATTCAAGAATGAAGTAAAATATTTGGGGCATGTAGTTTCATCACAAGGAGTAAGAACTGATCCAGAGAAGATAAGAGCTGTGAAAAATTGGCCTGTTCCAAAGGACAAACATCAATTAAGGAGTTTTCTTGGATTGGCTACCTACTACAGGCGATTCGTAAAAGGTTTTGCAGATATAGCAAGGAGCCTACATCAACTTACAGAAAAAGGAAAGCCGTTCATATGGTCAGATAAATGTAACGAGAGTTTTGCAAATTTGAAGCAACAGCTCTGTGGAACTCCAGTGCTTCACTATCCAAAGCTGGGAAAAACCTTTATATTGGACACGGATGCCAGCAATGTAGGTATTGGTGCAGTGTTTTCACAGGAGGAGGATGGTCAAGAGGTGCCAGTAGCTTATTTTAGCAAAGCACTCTCAAAATCAGAGAGAAATTATTGTGCTACAAGGAAAGAGCTACTTGCCATTGTAAACTCAACCAAGCATTTCCATAAATATCTCTACGGGCAGAAATTTATCCTCCGCACTGACCATGCAGCGCTTAAATGGCTTTTGCAGTTTAAGAACCCTGAGGGGCAAGTGGCGAGATGGATAGAGCGACTCCAAGCTTATGACTTTGAAATCCAACACCGAAGAGGACGTATCCATGGAAATGCAGACGCCCTTTCACGACGTCCATGCAAAGTTGAATGCAAACATTGCGTTCGGCTGGAAGAAAAAGAAACAAAACCAACAATACAGCTGATGACGGTGGAACCATCGACAGGTTGGAACAACGAGAGCTTGCGAACAGCACAACGGGAAGACCCAGACATATCACCTATTCTTGCTTGGAAAGAAGACATGGAAAGACCACAATGGCAAGATATCTCGGAGAGGAGTGAGAAACTGAAGAGCTACTGGGCTCAATGGAACTCTCTTCACGTTGAATGTGGTATATTAAAGCGCAAGTGGGAATCAACTAACGGCGAGTCATTCCGAATGCAGATAGTCGTGCCAGCATCCCAGATCAAAGATGTTCTAGAAGAAATGCACAGTGGATCATCTGGAGGACATTTGGGGGTGAATAAAACAATTTCCAAAATACGTGAAAGGTTTTATTGGTTACATATGCGAGAGGATGTTGAGGAATGGTGCCGCAGATGCACTACCTGTGCTTCTTGCAAAGGACCACCACACAGAAGTAGGGGAGAAATGCATAAATATAATGTAGGAGCCCCATTTGAAAGGATAGCCGTAGACATCGCTGGACCTTTTCCAGAAACAGATAACGGTAACCGTTATATATTAGTTGCTATTGACTATTTCAGTAAATGGCCTGAAGCTTATGCAATCCCTAATCAAGAGTCTACCACAGTAGCGGATCAAGTAGTAATGAATTGGGTCAGTAGATTTGGTGTTCCTCATGAACTTCATTCGGACCAAGGACGGAACTTCGAATCACGGACTTTCCAAGAGATGTGTAAAATTCTGGGAATAAGAAAAACCAGAACAACTCCTCTGCATCCACAATCTGATGGCATGGTAGAACGCTTCAACAGAACATTGGTCGAGCATCTAAAGAAAGTAGTCGACTATCACCAACGCGATTGGGATCGACATATTCCCATGTTATTAATGGCCTATCGATCAGCTGTACACAACACGACCGGACAAACGCCAGCAAAAGTAATATTCGGAAAGGAGATGCGTTTACCTAGCGATCTCAAGTTTGGTACACCCAGACGTGAACAAAAGTTACCAGACGATTATGTATCGGAACTTAGACAACGATTGGCTGATGTACACGAAGTCACGAGAGCAAAATTAGCAATAAATACCGATCGGATGAAGACCCGCTACGACTTACGTGCTAACTCAGCAGGATTTAATGAAGGTGACCTTGTTTGGCTGTACAACCCGAAACGACGTAAGGGACGTTCTCCCAAATTACAACAACACTGGGAAGGACCGTATTCAGTAGTAACTAGAATAAATGACGTAGTATATAGGATTCAGCGGGGTACAAGAGGCAAACGGAAAATCGTTCATCTAGATCGATTATGTCAATACTGCGAGCATCAAGACCGTGGATCACCTGTTGTTCGGGACGAACAATTTTAAGAAGGGGACAGTGTTACGCGCCACAAAGTGATACAAGCGACATCTGTTGTAAATGGAAACAACTTTAGGTTAGTGACATCCTAGTAAACTGGGTTTGGAGAATGGAATATTCAGGAAGGTTCTAGGATAATTCGTAGAGTATAAATACGGCGCTGCTCACATCCAGGAGGCGAGTATTATTTCAGACAGCGAAGTGAGAAGTGAACGAAGTAAACTATTTGGATTGCGATAATTAGAAGTACAGTACTAGCGATAAATAAAGAATTGATTTGATAATTATTTGTGAATTTGTGAGAGTAAAGTTAAATAAAGAAAGAACTTTAATTATATCTGAAATATTATGTTTTAAATAACGAACTAAGGCACGCTCGTAACAATATATACATAAAATAAAAGCCTAAGAACTATACAAATGGCAATAAAAATCATAACATTTAAATAATAATAACGCAATAATTTCCCCGTGTAATTGCATATTTTAGTACACATTAGTTAATATTTAATTGTTTGTTTAAAATTGTCATAATAAATAATTAAATACAGAAAATATAGTATAGAATGGTAATAACTTTGGAATACCAAGGAGAAAATATATAAAGAGAATTTTATCTTTATCACATCTTCTTCTTTATTGAAAAGAAAAAAAAACAAGAGTATAATTTTGCCGCAAACCTTTTTATTTTTAGTCCATAAAGAAAAAAAAAACAATTTGTCTTAAAATATTTTAATTAAATTTGACTAAAGTTTTACAACTATGTAATTAGTTATGATTATTTTACTATAGTCTTTCAATTTTGTAATTAGTTATAGCTATCTAAATAACAGTTGTTTTATTACATATATTTTAACTTCGTTATTTAGAAAGAAAGTTTCCTTCATAAATGAATAAAACTTTCTTTTCCCTATGGGGGGGGGGGGATGTTGTGACTCAGGTACATTTGCCCCGAATCACAACCATAATACCGATACATCAATGTATCGTCCAATACGATATATTGATGTACCATTAATTGACCCTGAAAAAAACATTTCAATTTAAAGTTCATATAAAATCTTAATCAAAATTTAAAATGCATTTAGATATGCATTCCCATATAATAACAAAATGCAATTTAGCATAAATTGCATTTTGTTATCAGACACACATTCCACTCACACGATATGCACACCTACCTACATACAGTGTCTTCTTACTTTTTTTCCGTATGTACAGTGTACCTACGTACATTACTTACTTCTCCAATCTAATTGTATGTACATACATACATACAATTATCAGAATTATTCGCGCCCTCTTAAAATTAATATTTCAAGACGGGCGCACAAGTGCATATCGGATTACAGTTTTGCATAGATGCATATAGCTTGCACCAAAACTTTTGTACATTTTCTCACGTATGACTTTTAACGTCGTGAGAAAGCAATAAAATATAAAAAGCTTTTGCAAGATATCGTGGGTACCTGGGTGCAACTTGCCAAAACCTCAGGGAGTCGTTTTTTCAACCGCCGAGGAAGTAAGTCGAATCGCGATTATGTGTAAAAATTAAATAAAAATCTTGTGTGATCAGTTGAAGCCCCATATTGATATAATATATAAATTATACGTATATTACTCCGCCTAATTGTGTTATTCGACTTTTGTGATTTTTAATAAAGAATAATATAATGACTAAAAACACTTTAGAGTTTTCTTGTTCTATGTTTTAACAATATCTTGTCAAAAAGGGACTCTGTGTGCTCTCTGTCTGGAGCACGGCACACAGCATATAACACTGAGTACTTTCCTTCGCTGGATCTAGCAATGGATTATGTTTGTGGATTAATTGATTTTCAAACATACAACTCTATACCAAATATTGATGTGAGCAATAATCTTGTTCATGTAGGGAATGAGGTTGTTGAGATACCTGTTGGATCCTATGAGATTGATGATATACCAAAATATGTACAAGGATACTTGGATAAAGAAGGGAAAAGGATAAAGGTTGCGATAAAAGCTAACAATAATACATTGAAGAGTGAAGTTAAGGCAACTCAAGAAATATATTTTGAAAAACAGAGATCCATAGCTACTCTGCTTGGATACAGTAAAAGGAACTTATCTGCTAATATAGTGCATACATCAGAGTTGCCAGTCAACATCATTAAAGCAAATACTATACGCATAGATTGTAATATTATATCAGGATCATTCTTCAACAACACACAAGTACACACTCTCCGCGAGTTTTCCCCGAACGTTGGGCCTGGGTATAAAATAGTGGAGATACCCAAAAATGTAATCTATTTGCCTGTGAACACCAAACGTATAAGCTCTCTAACGTTGAAGCTCTTTGACCAAGACGGTGACTTAATCAACTTCCGAGGAGAAACTATAACCATCAGGTTACATTTGAAGCCACAGCATGTGAGTCAGTGGGAAAGGTGGAACAGCAGGTTAAAAGTAAATTAGAAGATAAATATGAAGTAGAATCATTGATGCGAAAAAATCCTAAGGTAATTATATGCGGATTGAATGAAAAATTGACGGAGGAAGAAATTGTCCAAGCTTTGAGCATGCAGAATAATATTAAGGGGGTAAAAGTTTTAAAAATATTTGAAACACGCAAGACATCACAACACAAGCACACAAGGTACAATGGTATAATTGAAGTAAATATGGAAACTTTTAAAGAAATAATGAAAGAGGGTAGGCTTAATATAGGACGGAGTAAGTGCATGGTATATGAATGGCTAAATTTGAAGCGTTGTTTTCAATGCTGGGGGTTTAATCATTCAGCCAAAGACTGTAAAAATAGAAAAGTGTGTGCACGATGCTCTAATGAGCATGATGAAAAGGATTGTCAAAGTGATGAAGAGAAATGCGCAAACTGTTAGTCGGAAAAGAAGAGTTTGAATTGATTATGTTGGTGGAAACACACTTAATAAATAATATAAATGATAGGGGAATCGAAATATGGGGTTATGACGTTATAAAAGGTGATAGTGTTTCAAAACGCACCGGAGGTGTGGCAATTTATTTCAAAAAGGGATGGAATTATGAAGTTTTGAAAAAAGTGGAAAAGTGGTAGTAAGGTTGGCGATACACGATTGCAATATTAACGTCGTTGTGCTATATAAATCACCACAAGCCAGCACGAGATTATTTTGTGATAACTTTGCTACATTAATGGAAGAGTTGGATGAAATGCAAGAGGATTTTGTGTTGGTTGGTGACTTCAATATTAATTGGCTTGAAAAAGAAACATATAGAGAAGAACTGAAACAGGCTTTTGGAGACTATGCACGCAAGCAGTGGATAGATCAACCAACTAAAATTACTCAGCATACGCGAACATTAATTGATTATGTAGTTTCAAACTGCAACGTTAATAAGGCCAATCTAAAAAATGAATGGAAAATTAGTGACCATAAAACTATTGAGCAAATAGAAATTATTACGCTGAAAGAACCGATATTAAGCAAATTGAGTACTTGAAATATAACAAAGAAAGTTATATGTGGGAATTAAACTCGAGCCTGATCAAAAGTATAAGTAAGGTTGAATGCGTAAACAACAAAGTTGAAAGTTTTTCCAAGGAAATAAAAAGAGTAACGGAAACTTTCGTGGTAAAAAGACAGGTATGTGAAAGAAAAAATGATTGGTTTAATGAATAGCTTCGTAAAATGAAGCATTACAAAATAAAAACATATACGAAAGCAACTCTGTTGCAAGAAGAGAGTCATTGGGAGCGGTATAAGGAAATCCGTAATATATACAATCTTAAACTAAAAACAGCTAAAGCAAATAGCATCAAACAGAAAATCGTGAACACCTATGACCCAAAATCAATGTGGAAAGTAATAAAATCACTAGTATTGAAGCAAGGTAGAACGGAAATAAAGGAAGTTAGATTTAGGAATGAGATATTTCAAAATAAAAGGAAAATAGTGGAGGAGTTCAATGACTTTTTTATCAGCAGTATTGAGGATATACATGATTCTATAGCGCCAATGCAATACGAAAATGCAAGTTGTAACATTGAAAGCGAATTTGTGTTTGACTTCGTGAGTTATCAAGATGTGTACAACATACTGGGAAAAATAAACCAGAAACGAGATTTTAATCGTATTAGTGCTAAAATGATTAAAGATGGAGGAGAAACTACTATAAATGCACTAGTGGATATTATAAATACATCATTTAAAAACGGCGTTTTTCCAGAAGCGTGGAAGGAATCTATAATCGTACCAATACCAAAGGTAGGGAAAACAAAAAATTGCGAGGAATTTAGACCTGTCAATATGCTACCTTCGGAGGAGAAAGTTTAAGAGAAAGCCACACAAATTCAGTTTGCACGATACCTAGAATCAAATAAGATTTTATCAGAATATCAGTCCGGATTTAGATTTGGTCATTCATGCGAATCTACATTAACTGGGTTGATCGTGAAATGGAAAGAAGAAATTGATAAGGGACACATTGTTGTACCTGTGTTTCTTGACCTAAAAAGAGCCTTCGAAACCATCGATAGACATATTTTGAAGAATAAACTCGAAACAATTGGGATTCGCGGAAAAGAGTTGAAGTGGTTTCAGAGTTTTTGGATGACCGTACACAAAGAACCAAGGTGGATAGTGTAATATCAAATAAGAATGTAAATCTGCTAGGAGTACCACAAGGATCAGTGCTAGCAACACTTCTTTTTATAGTATATATAAATGATACTGTGTGCGTGCTAAGGAACTCCGATATAAGACTTTTTGCAGACGATACATTAATTTATATATCGGGAAAGAGCTTAAATGAATGTGTGGTAAAGTTGAATGAAGACTTACGAAGGCTGAATGGGTGGATAAGAATGAATAAACTTAAGCTGAATGTAACAAAAACTAAATGTATGGTTAATGTGTTGATTGAACAAGTGAATGAGATGAAATACTTAATTGTTATTATTGATGAAAAACTTAACTTCCACATGAGCTTGGACTATGTATGTGCAAAAATAGCTAAAAAGGTTGGATTTATGAAAAGAATAAGAGAGAAATTATCTATGGAAAGTGCAATTAATATTCATAATAGCATAATTATGCCACATTTCGAGTATTGCAAAACAATTCTCTTTATGTGTACGAAGGAACAGATGGCAAGGTTACAAAAATTACAAAATAGGGCAATGAGGAGCAATGTATTAAAAACGGTGCTCAAAATGAAAAATAATCTTCTGCCAGAGTATTTATGCCGGGAACTCCAGTATGTAGCGGAAATGCTACCTTATCGTTTGTGCAACTTGGAAGACTTCAGGTTGGAGCGACTGCGACCGAGTAGGGCTCAAAATACAGTAATGTATAAAGGACTTTCAATTATACAATAGTATACCAACCAACTGATTGCAAAAATGAAAGCAATTTTATGTTTTTTAAAATGAAAATTTTAGAATTTCTACGCAAACGTTATCCGGTTCGATAGTATAATAAGAGTATAAAAATAAGAAAGAAAGGTACATTATTAATACTATTATTATCAGAAAGCATGATTTATTGCTAGTAAAGATTATTTATTTGATATTCAATAATGATAAATACGATTTCGGAGCAAACAAGATCATTAGTCAGCGGACAACCTTGAAGCGGTCAAGACCTACATTAACACCTGCAATTTTTTTTTTTTTTTTTTTATATTATTAAGCCAAGCTCAGGGGGTACCCTATGATGCAAAGCACAGCATGGCAGGAAGGAGATAGGGAAAGGATTAGGGGATATGAGGAGAGTGGCGGAGGTGCCGATGTATGTCGCCCTTAAACTTCCGCAGATTGTATGCCGGAGGAAAAACAGAAGATGGTAAGCTGTTCCACATTCGCACTGTTCGGGATAAAAAAGCACCACGAAATTTCACTGTACGGCCGAAAGTAATTTGAAGGGTTAAAGGATGTGCTCGGTTTGCAGCGCGAGTATTGCGTGCAGGAATGATTCTACAAGGGATTAGACTAGATATTTCATCAGAACATTGACCATGCATATAGCGATAAAGGAGCGAAAGGCATCCAACATTGCGGCGGTGCTCGAGTGTGTCGATATGACAAGTTATTGCCAAATCGCCAATGAGCTTGAAGGCTCTCTTTTGGACAATATCCAATGAAGCTAAGGCTGTGCGACCAGCCCCGGCCCATATATGGGAGTTGTATTCCATTCTAGGTCTAATGTAGGACTTGTAGAGGAGCGCTAGATTTGACGGGGTGAAATATTTCTTACACCTTTTCCGAAATCCAAGACATTTCGATGCTTCTTTGGCAACAGAGAAGATGTGATCTGTCCAGTTTAACTTACTGGAAATATTAATGCCAAGAATGCTTAGTGACGGTGAATCAGAAATTAATGCTCTATCAAAAGAAACGGGTGTGGTTAAGTTATGATCTTGTTTTAATGAGATGAGACAGCTCTGGGTCTTAGATGCATTGAATTCGACGCGATTTGCTTTGCCCCAAGCGAGGATACTGTTAAAATCGTTATTCAATGATCTAGTCATGCAATCTCGTTTAACACATGCGGCATTCCCCCTGGATTCCGCAAGAGTGTCAAAGGAGTAAGCTAAATCAAGAGTACTGTCATCTGCGAAACTATGGATGGGATTGAAAGTAAGGGAAACAGATCATTAATGAAAATTAAAAAGAGAGTTGGAGAGATAACAGAGCCTTGAGGCACACCGGCATTTATGGGATGCGGTTCAGATGTAACGCCATCTAATACAACACGTATTTGGCGACTAGATAGGAAACTTTCAATCCATAATAGAAGAGGAGGGGAGAGACCACGTGCTTTAAGTTTGGCTAAAAGGGCTGGATGCCAGACTCAATCAAAGGCCTTTGAAATGTCTAGGGCAACGATTTTAGACTCACCAAAATTATGAAGACTACGGTTCCAACGTTCCGTAAGAAAGGTCAGCAAGTCTCCAGATGAGCGTCCAGCTCGGAAGCCATATTGGCGATCGTTGATGAGATGATTAGTTTCTAGATACTTCATTAATTTTGAGTTAATGATAGATTCAAAAACCTTTGAAAGAATCGAAGTGATCGCAATTGGTCGATAATTTGAGGGATCGCTACCCTCTCCTTTCTTGGGAATAGGCTGAACGTGAGCTAGCTTCCAAGCAGTTGGAAATGTTCCTGTCGAATAAGACAAGTAGAATAGTTTGCGCAGAGGTTTAGCCAAGGATGAGGCACAGCTTTTAATTAACAGGGGCGAAAAACCATCAGGACCTGCGGCTTTGTAGACGTTGATCCCCTTAAGGACCCTGAACACATCCCTCGTACGAACGTGTATTGGCTCTTGTACACATTGACACGGTGGATGCAAAACAGGTGTTTGTGGAGTAGGTGGAAGACAAGAATTTGAAGCGAATCTAGCAGCTAAAATATTAGCTTTATCCAGGGAGTCAACAATCACTTCACCATTATTAAGTAGTGAAGGTATAGAGGAATTGGTGAAGTTGTTCCTGATGGTTTTGACCAGGGACCAGAAGCCTTTGCTACCTTTGCGGCTCGCCAGGATTCTTTGTCTAATATTCTGGTCAAAAAGAAATTTTTCTCTCTGGATAATAGACTTGCAGGTGTTCCGTGCAGTCTTGTAGACTTGTTTCATTTCCGGACATGGATTCAATTGATAGGCGCGAAAAGCAGACTCTTTCGCTCTTATAGCTTGGTTGCACTTATCGCGATCATGCTGTTGTTGAGATCTGCTGTAAGAATACGGAATGTATTCACGCATGCCAAGATTTAGTATGTTACTAAATTCTAATGTGCATTCATCAACATCCCTCGAAGCAAAACAGACCGACCAATCAATTTCTCTAAGATACTTATTGAGACTTTCCCAATCAGCATTCTTATAGTGCCAAAGAAGCCTACTTGTAGGTGGAGAAGTAGAGCGGCACAGGTTTGAGGTGGTAAATTGAGCCGTGATTAAGCAATGGTCTGAATTTCCGAGAGGGGAACCGACTGAGATGGAATATTTGTCCGGATGAGATGTTAGAAATAAGTCGAGTAAATTAGCTTTATCACCAGCTGTATCGGGAATTCGCGTTGGTGCATCCACTAGCTGTTGTAAATTAAACGATTCACAGAAGAGTTCAACGAAACGGCCCGCAGGACTTGTGGTAGAAGAATGTCTGAGCCACGGTATATTATGAACATTAAAATCGCCTGCCAGGACGATTTCGGAAGAGGGGGAGACAGAAAGCAAATGATCAATATTGTTGGAGATATTGTCAAATACGGATACCGTGTCGTCATCAGACATATTTGGGCTGCGATAAAGGAAACAGAAGCAAATGATGTGCTTGTGAAGTTTGAACCTAATCCAGATATAGCTAAACTCTGGATTGGCAGAAGGAAAATCTTGAAGAATGGTAAAGGCCACATCATTCCGAATATATACTGCGATCCCTCTATGCTGAGAAAAAAGAGGCACGAAGTTGTAACCAGGGACGTGATACTGATTAATATCAGCATCAGAAACGACCTTGGTTTCACTTAGCGCAAGAATTGCCGGTTTTTTTTGAATTAAGGTGGTAGTACACCGAAAACCGATTTGCTCTTAATCCGCGAATGTTGCAGAAATCTAAAATAAAATTCTGCATGCTGAAGGCAAAAACAAAAAAGCAAAAAAGAAAAAAAAGCGACACACAACAACACAAATATTTGGGTGCCACCAGCAGCAGTCAACGACACAGCGAGGTAAAAAAACAACAACAATAGTGTTATGCCTATTGCTGCTTTCAATACCTCAGACCGTGCAGTTCAATGACCACAGCTGGGTGCACCCGGATTGCTGATCAGTGACAAGTGCTAATGCATTTGCACTGATCACAGATGAAGAGACGGAAAGGAAACGTTACCGTGCTGCTGGCTTATTGAATGTTGATAGGGCATAGAAGAGCCCTTCACTTGGCGGATAAAATTTATTTTCGTTATTTATTAATTTAACGGACGCGTCGGAATTTAAATAATTATAGTAGGTAATTGATTATATTGAAAATGTTTAGCACAACACTATCACTTGATTTAAATTAATTTATTGGATATGTTTAAATGGATTTAATTGATCTATAACACAAGGGAACGTCCGATAGGATTGACTCCACGCACTCAACTCAATACAGCATATTTACAATCTATAGGCTTAACGCTGAAACAATGAATAAAGGAATACTAGATATTGCACCAGACGCTCGCTTTGATAACAGTGTTACCAAATTTGAACATCACTCCTATTCACCATTTCTAACATCACTTAAAAACAGCGATGAAATCCGTATATCTGTACAACATCAGGACTTGAATCTTCTCCCCAGCAGGAGTTTTCTTTACATTGAGGGGTCGCTAACAAAGCTGGATGGAACTGTTTCAGCAACCGCAAAATTAGCTAACAACGCTGTACCATTTCTTTTTGAGGAAATATGCTATGAATTGAATGCAGTGGAAATCGACCGTACAAGAAATCTTGGGATTGCGACAACATTAAAAAAGCTACGTATCGCTAAATGCAAATGTAAGCAGGATACTACTCAACGGCAGCTGGTCACCAGATTCATTCGTTATACCAGCCAATGGACTGTTTAACTATTGGGTACCTCTGAAATATTTATTGGGATTCGCTGAAGATTACAAGAAAATTCTGATAAATTCCAAACATGAACTCATATTGATTCGGAGCAGGACAGATGCTAATGCCATTATATCAGATGAGGTGAAAATTGAAATTACCAAAGTTCAATGGAGCATTCCGCATGTTACAGTATCCGATGATGAAAAGCTGCAACTATTTAAAATTATCGGGAGAGGTCGCCCGATACAAATACCATTCCGCAGCTGGGACATATATTAGAATCCAGTACTACCGGAATCCATGCATCAAACCTGGTGAGTTAAGACTTCCACTCAACTGGAGAAACCTCGATTTATCATCGTAGCATTACAAACGGATCGAAGGAATGACAAAACCAAGGATGTTAGCAAATTTGATCACTGCAAACTTACCGATGTTACAGTTCATTTGAACTCAGAATCAAATCCCTATGATGATTTGAATTTGAAATTTGATTTGAATAGATACACATTGCTGTATGACATGTATATAAAGCTTACACAATCATACTATGGTCATCAGTATCAGTCATTCCTCACATGGGAGAAGTTCAAACCCGATGCTCCGATTGCTGTCATTGATTGCTCACATCAAAATGAAACAATAAAAACTGGACCTGTTGACATAAGGCTAGAATTCAAGACATCTGAAAATATCCCGGCTAATACAACAGCATATTATCTGCTTCTATACGATCGAATAGTGGAATATAGTCCGCTGACAATTGAAGTTAGAAAGTTAAATTAAGAAGATGGCTGTCATCGTAGACGTCCAAGGATTCAAAACAAACCTCAATGAATTTATAACTAAAGAACTGGCAATTTTAACCAATGAAAACCAGATGCAGCACTTTATATTTCAACCACCGTTCAGATGCAAATATTTGACTTCAGCAAAAAATAGGCAAGTAAAATGGCTTCAACACAATTTTAATGGATTCTGTTGGGATGATGTACACTATAGTTGAACCACTGCTTCGAAACAAAACCATATATGTAAAGGGAGCTGAAAAAGATCATTGGATGCAGAAGATAGTTGGAGAGGGTGAAATCATTATCAACGTCGAAGATGAATACAACTGTGGAAAACTAATAGAGATTAACACAAATGCACCATCTTGCCAAGTTCATATTGGACAATGTGCTATAAGAAATACTTTTGTAATAAGAAATTTTATTGAAAATAAAAACAAATGTTTATAAAACATAAGACTTTTCAATACACATACCCCAGAACCCTCACTGACATCTTCTAGAATCTGTTCATGATGATGTCATCTTTTGAAATTCGAATAATGCTGATATCTACAACTTCCCTGCTAAGAAAACTTATTTAGGTGCAGGATTTGAGAACAGCAAAATGATGACGTCATGCCAATATCTAGAGCTCTCCCGCTAATAAAAGAAAACAGCAAAACCAAGGCTTGCTGGTAGTTCCGGCTAAGGCCGCTAGGGAACCTTACTCAAGAAATGGCGTTTGCGCCCGAAAAAATGTCGCTAATATCTCGAAAACGAAGGCCCGTAGAGGATTTCTGGCGAAAAGTTCATTAACCCCCTCCCTAGTTTTATTATCCCCCATACATACCCCCCATCTAGAATCCATTGGCATGAACAAAAATTTTCTAGCGTTAACTTTAATTATTACTAATATTAGTTCAAAAACCAAAAGCATACATTTAGGCGCTCAAGAATAATCATATTAAAAAAGCCTACACTTAGGTGCACCACATATCTATCTAAGAAAACCGTACTACCGGAGCATGTTGGTAGTACCGGCTAATGCCGCTAGAGCGCAGTCAAGACCAAATGACACATCCCTGAGCATGCTGGTAGTACCGCTTAATCCCGCTAGGGAGCAGTCGATACTCAATGGTGCATCCAAGACACAACGGTGCATCCAAGGCATAAACCAGTACAGCAAAGGCACAAACATACATTTATTATGGATTCATCTGTAGCAAAACCCTGGAAGCTAAAACAGTGAGCCAGAACTCTCCTACCGTAACTACTGTGGTATTAACCTGAAATTTCTGTTTTTTCTTAATTTTGGATTTATGAAGTTTTTTTATTCTTATTAGTTATTAAATTTACGTTCTTATTTTTCTTAACCGTTTGTTTTGTATACCTACGGGCTAACTTATTTCTCCTACATTCTTTTCTGTATATGACGGTGCCCTCTTTATATTGTTCCTGACGGTGGCGCCATCTGTAGCAAAACCCTGGAAGCTAAAACAGTGAGCCAGAACTCTCCTACCGTAGCTACTGTGGTATTAACCTGAAATTTCTGTTTTTTCTTAATTTTGGATTTATGAAGTTTTTTTATTCTTATTAGTTATTAAATTTACGTTCTTATTTTTCTTAACCGTTTGTTTTGTATACCTACGGGCTAACTTATTTCTCCTACATTCTTTTCTGTATATGACGGTGCCCTCTTTATATTGTTCCGGACTTACTCTGGTCTTGTTAAAATTTTCTATGTTTTTAGTAATTTGTTGTTCTATTTGATCTTTAATGGCTGGATAAATGAAGCCTTTCATTCAACAGGAGAGTTACTACTACTCTGCTGATAGGATGTTATATGGAGGTTTATCTCATATTGCTTACAGAAATCTCAAAATATTGTCGCTGTGACTTCACTACCTTGGTCATATACTAGTTTTTTAGGGATGCCGTGCCGTGAAGGCTTATATAATATTTCAGAGATTTGATGATTAGAAGGCTATTCCTAGCAGATAGGTTATATGCGGCGGCAAATTTCGAAAAGTGGTCCACTATAGTAAGAACTTGGTAATTATTTATAGTGTATATAACTGTATGTAGTATGTCTAGTGGTTTATTTGGAATCTCGGGTACGATATACTTTACCTTAGGTGGATTTCGATCGTATTTGAGCGTCTGACATATTTCACAGTTATTAATAACTTGAGTAATTTTGTTTTTTAAAAATGTAAATTAGTATTTTATTTTGAGATGGTGGAGAGTCTCATTAATACCTCTGTGGTTATTATTGATATGATAATTGCTAATGATCTTGTCTTGCTCGTCATTGTCAGTAATGTCGGTAAGCAACAATGTACATCTAATTAATTTAAAGATTTTGGATTGGGAAAAATATTTGGAATATGCACTTTGAATGGTGTTGAAAATCTGATCAGTAGAATGTATTGCTGTTAAGCGATTGGGTGGTAGGAATTTTTTAAAGATATCAATGAGAACTTCTTCAGATGGCTCGTTTATATTTATCATTCTCCTTTGTTTATTCTTAAAAGGCATGATTAATGATACTTGTGGTTTCTTATTTGATTTATTTAATATAAGTGAAGTGGAAATTATTTCAAGGGTCTCTCAGAGATTGGAATATTGCCGTCCATGTTTTCTTGTGCAGAGTGTACAGTAGATCCATAATTACTTTGTAAGGAGGTATTGATGCTTTTTAATCCGTATTCTGGTACGCGAATTTCGGTCTTTTTGGGCCTTGCAGATTCTTTGGGTCTGATTCTACTTAAAACGTCAGCGTTAGAGTTTTGAGTTCCTTTTTTGTATACAATTTCGTAATCGTACTCCTCTAACTTAAGTCGCCATTGAACTAGCTTAGAAATTGGGTCCTCTAAGCTCATTATCCAAGTCAATGGTTTGTGGTCGGTTACGATCATGAATCTTCTTCCAAATAGATATCGGCGAAAGTATTTTGTGGCCCACATTATGGTCAGTAGTTCCTTTTCTATTGTGAAATAGTTGACTTCGGACTCGGTGAGTGTTGTAATTGCGTAGCAAATAGGCTTATTACTCCCAATATTTCCTTGGGATAGAACAGCGCCAATACCATAATTGCTGGCATCTATTTTTAGGATGAAGGGCTTCGTGAACTCTGGATATTGGAGGATCGGGTCGTTAGTTAAAACGTGTTTACAATGTTCGAATGTTTTTACGTATCGATCGTTGAGTTCAATAACTTTCCCTTTTTTGAGCCATTCCATGAGAGGCTTAGTGAGTTTCGCGAAGTCTTGGATAAATTTGCGATAGTAGCCTAAGAGACCAAGGAATAATTTAATCTCCTTTTGTATTTTGGGAACTGGAAACTCCGTAATGGCTTAAATCTTGCTTGGATTTAGTTTAACACCTTCCGTAGTGACGACATGTCCTAAAATTCTATCTCCTTATAGTGAAATTCCGATTTGTCGAGCTGTACCTTTAAGGTGGCTTCTCGTAACTTCTGGAAAACTTTCTTTAAACTTTCAGTGTGCTCTTGAAGCGAAGTTGAGGATATTATTATATTGTTACAAATTGACTTACCCCGTATAGGCCTTTGCGTGACAACCAATTGTTAACAATGAGTATTCAGCAGCTTTTTGAGCACATATTGAGAAAGGAACATCTCCTGGTGAGGAGATCTCAACGAAGAATAGCAAGGGCATCTAGAGATCATTTCCTTACAATTTGCGAGCCTACACGCCCCACTCAGACAGATACTTGCAGGAGCCAGGGGAGAGAATACCTGGAATTGGGAAAACATTCTCGATCTTTTCTTAAAACTGTTTGTTTAATTGCTTTCCACAAGAAGAAGTTCCTATCTGTCATTGCAAGTTTCTGTTTTCATGCTTGTTTTTTTGTTAATTTAGTGATTTTATCGTTAATTATTTGATGTTCGTGAGTGATATGGTAATTTAGCCATTACTGTGCCATAGTGCTGTTTGTTATTATCTGCTTGTATTGCACTCGGCTTGGTTTTTAATCCTAATTTGTGACTGCAGCTGCGCTGCCCTTTTTGCTTGCCGGTTGAGGCTCATCGTCGTGCTCATCTGTATTGTTTATTGTTTTTTTTTCTTTTTTGTGAATTGGGAACTTCTTCTTAATCGCTGGTATTTCTTTTTAATTTATTTTTTATCTATTACATATATATTGATTTTTCATTTGTTATTGTTTTCGATTTTATTTCGGCCCTCTATTTGTGAATATTCTCGCTTTGCGGAGATAATTGTGCATTTTCTTTATTCCCTTCGCGGACTTAAACCATTCAACGGTCAGGTACATTGCGACTCAAAAATTTTCTTTATTTTTTGTTTATTTCTTTTTTTTCTTTTTTTTTTCTATACATCTTCAATTTTTTTATTTCAATCGCCATCACTGAGAATGGCAACTTGTAAAGTCTGCTCTTTAGAGAAATCAGAGGACGTGGTGGCTTGTGACGGTATATGTGGTAAATCTTTCCACGCTTCTTGCTTGAAGCGGAGCTCCAGAGCTCCTACTCTTGGACTTACAACCTGCAGCGAATGCTCAGATATAAAGCCCTGCCACACATTAAGGTTTTTAAAAAGCTTTACCGAACGTCTTGACTCTTTCTCTACCGTTCAGTCTCTCATTGCGGATAAATTTAATAGCTTATCTATGAACTGGACTGGTCTCGAAGTATTTTCCGATGACATTAATGTTTTAAATGGTAAAATTGATAAGCTGTTGAAACTTGTGGATGTATTGAGCATGAATTCAGACGCACTCCTTGAAAAGTCTCATAACCTAGCTTTCAAAGTTCAAAATTTGTCTGGCTCACTGGTTGATGTTAATGCAGTATTTGCCAAAGACTCACAATCTGCGTCTCAGAATTCCAACAGCACGTTACTTATCCCAGTAATCGACGACGTTCGGCGTAGTTTAAAGCGTGTTGAGGGCGATATCGGGTCTTGGGTATCTGCTGTTTCTGAAAACTCGAGACTTATCAGCTCCATGGCGACTGATGTCAAAAAATTATCTCCAGTGGATAAGGAATTGTCTGACTCTCAACCATCACCTCTCCTGCAGCAAGAAGTAGACTCTAACCATCCGGTACCTAAGGCACATAGTAGTAAACCAGCCAAAAAGCAGAGGAACCGCCAAAGACGCCAACATAGTCCCAATGAGGCGATTCTTTCATATCAGGACTCTGTTCAATCCACAGCAAGCGGTGATCTGGCTCTCGTTACATCTGCTTCTGTAGCTGAAGTGAGGGAGCGTTCCACAGTATCGAATGATACTTCATCTGTGTCCCCTCCAGGAAATGGCATCGGTGCCTCTTTGAGAATGATACCAAAACCTTCGAATGTTTTTGTCACCCGTTTCTCTCCAGAAACGATGTGCGAGGACATATTGAAATATTTGAAGTACAGATGGTATTTCTTGTCGAAAAATTAGTAAATCCTCTAAACCTGTTGCATCTTTTGTTCTAACTGTGTCCGCGGATAAGTTATTGGATCCCACTTTTTGGCCCTCTGGCGCTTTTACTAAATTGTTCGTACCTTCTGGACACCAACATAGAAGTACAGCTAAAATTAGCAGCGATATCTCAAAAAACTCAAATCGCTTTCCCTTTACTATCAAAACGTAAGGGGGATTCGGACAAAAACTGCAGAAATCTCTAAGTCCTCTGTTGCAAATTGTTTTGATATAGTTGCTTTCACTGAAACTTGGCTGCATCATGGTTTTCGCGATGCTGAAATCTTTGACAATTCTTATCATATTTTTAGAAGAGATAGGTATACTGATTCTGAAGCTCGTGGGGGTGGCGTACTCCTCGCCTGTAAAAACCACTTAAATTGCAGCCAAGTTGAGCTCCCCAGTTTCTCCAACACTCTTGACATCGAACTTATAGCTCTTAAGTTGTCTCTCTTAAAATATGACTTATACATACTTTGTTGCTATATTCCTCCAGACTCCATAAATATCGTCGACGACAAAGGTCAGAATATTTATGACCTACTCATTTTAACATCTAATTTTATCCATGGTAAGATGGAACCTCTTGACGAATTACTACTTATTGGTGATTTTAACCTAGCCAATATACAATGGGTACTTAATGATGATGACGATGACTATCTTCCACTTAATAACTTGACAACAAGGGAATCACTTTTCCTTGACACTATTTCATCTCTTGGTGTCAGCCAAATCAGTAATGTTAAGAATGACATGGGTAGGCAGTTAGACCTGGTATTTTCTACTGACGCGGGTAACTTATTAGTTGAACCTAGCCCAGTTATAATGTCTACTCTTGACAAATACCACCCCCCTCTTCAAATTACACATTGATATGTAACCGAAAACCTCACATATTGTGACGAAGCGCAATACTTTTTCAATTTTAGAAAGGCTGACTTTTCAAAACTTTCCAGTAGACTTACCTCTATTGATTTCTACACATTTCTGTCTTGCAATAGTGTTGATGAAGACGTTTGTAAGTTTTACATAATTCTTTTCGATTTATTTTCTACTTGTATTCCCCGCGAGCGTCAGCGGTTGAATAAATCATCACCGCCATGGTTCAATAAAGAACTTAAACGTCTTAAAAATAGGAAGAATAAACTATGGAAAAGTTATATGAGGGACAGGGACATTATAAGTCACAGCAACTTCCTCATATCCTTTATTAAGTTCAGAGAACTTTCTTCTGCACTTTATGATGAGTATGTTCAAAGGATGCGTACGAAATTATTTAGTGACCCACGCATGTTTTTTAAGTTTATTAATATGAAGCAAAAAAACGGACAACTACCCCAATACCATGAGGTACAAGGATTCTGCTAGTGATGATTCGTCTGAAATTTGCGATATGTTTGCTTCATTTTTTGACAATGCTTTTGCCTCATCAAATTTTCAACCTCAAAATGGCAACTTCAGTCATGAATGTCGTGAATGATTCCCATAACGTTTCATTCACTATCCCTTCAATTTCAGAAGAGGATATACTGGATAATAATAATGGGCTTCCAAATGACTTCACAACTGGTCCTGATGGGATCCCTCCAGCCTTTTTTAAGTCATGCTGCCTCGCCCTGGTAGCTCCGCTGAGAATTATCTTCCAAAAATCGTTCGATAGTGGTTGTTTCCCGCAGCTATGAAAAAACTCCTTTATCATACCTATCCACAAAAAAGGTAGTAAAAATGAAATTTCTAACTATAGACCTATTGCAAAATTATCTTGCATGCCCAAATTATTCGAATCTATCATTTACTCTCAACTATCATCTTCCTGTAAGAATTTGCTCTCTTCAAACCAGCATGGGTTTATTTCGGGCAGGTCTACAACCACTAATTTGTTGGAATTTGTCTCGGATACCATTTGCGGGTTTGCAAAAGGCTATCAGACAGATTGCATTTATACAGACTTTAGTAAGGCGTTCGACAAGTTATCTCACTCCGTGATACTGTTTAAAATGGAAAAATATGGGTTTCCCCCAATATTTCTAAAATGGACGGAGTCTTATTTAGATAACAGAACATACAAAATCTTATTCCGCCATTACATCTCTAGAGTATTGAAGGTTTCGTCTGGCGTACCACAATTGAGTCACTTGGGCCCTTATTCTGTCAATTGACGACATTGGCTCTGTTGTGAGGTACTGTAAGGTCTTGATTTATGCTGACGATATTAAGCTTTTCGCTCAGATTAAATCTGTTAAAGATTGTGAACAGGTACAGGGTGACCTTCAAAAATTTTACAATTGTTGCAAGAGCAATGATTTGGTACTCAATATCAACAAATGTGAGGTTAGGACTTTCCACAGGAATCAGAAACCAATCACTTATGATTATGAGTTCTCGGATTCATCGGTTCGCCGTGTGGACTCTGTCTGTGACTTGGGCGTCAAATGTGACCACAGATTGAATTTTATCTCCCATATAAACTACATGGTTTCAAAGAGTAGTTCTATGCTGGGCTTTATAAAACGTTGGTCCCGAGAGTTTTCAAATCCTACCATAACATTGCGTTTGTACACTTGCTTTGTGAGACCACTTCTTGAGTATGCTAGCCAGGTCTGGTCTCCGTTTTACGGTACACACATCGACCGTATCGAGTCTGTTCAGCGGAACTTCCTACGATTTGCTCTCAGGCATCTACCCTGGAATAATACTTTAATTCTTCCACCCTACGAGGATCGCTTGAAGCTTTTGAATATGCACTCGCTTGAGAAACGTCGCTTGGTTGCCGATGTAACATTTGTGCATCAACTCTTAAACGCGAATATTGATTCTTTATTGTTACGTAACAAAATCTCTTTCCGTGATAGTAGCCACAATTTGAGAAGGCTACCTCTGTTGCATGTTACCTCCTCAAGGTCTAGCTTTAGCATGTATGAACCTATTAATCGCATGTGTATTACTGTCAATAATATGGCTTAGAATTTTGTTGTTGACGTCCCTAAGCATGTTTTAAAAAAACGCCTATTTAATATTTAATTTTGTTTTAATTAACTTTTTTAAATTGTCTTATTCTATGTTGCATGTCATTTTATCCGGTGTTCGGTGTATGTTTAGTGTAACATACTAGTACTAACACGTTGTTGAGACGTTTATTTACTAAACGTGTCCATGCAGCGAGCTTGTGTTAAGCTGGTTCTGATAGTAAAAAAAAAAAATATTTAACAGTTCTAGTTGGGATTCTTATAAGAACTTCCTTTGCTTTTTGTTGCTCCTTTCTGGCTATAGCAGCAAGTTGGACCATTTAGTTGAAAAACTCACGAGCAGCTTCCAGCGATGCAAGTTTCTTCTCGCGCTTTTCCAAATAGCGAATTTCATGCTTGTTATCACTACTGGAAGCCTCTTTAGCCAATTAAACACTTGCGGCGGAAGGCGAATTGGCAGCAACAAACCAGCCAAGTTCGGTGGGATACAAAAATAGAACTCACGGAAAGAAAAATTAAAACTAAATCCCACGCAAGAATCAAATTAAGCGCGACACAAAACAAAACTTATCTACTTTGACAGCTGAATTGTCAGAGATAGACACTGAATCACAGTGAAATCAAGAACCCATCCTTACTAGTTCGCGCGGCAGCTCGTCGTCAGCAATAGACCACGCCAGCCGACTGTGTAGAAGGCGAACCCAGACGTGGACGCAAGGAGCCGAAGCCTTTTGTGGGTTTTTGTGCTTAGACGAAGAATCACAATGATCTTGCGAATGCACTACTCGGACCTATCTTAAGTAGGAAGTAAATGTAACTCACCCGAGGTAAACAGAAATGCGGGGATGTCAATAATCTTGAAAATGCACGGTTTCGACTTGAATTAAAAGAGAATTAGAGATAAAATAAATAAATTTTAACAGATAAGGAAAAGAAAAAAAGTCAGTAAATAATCTTATCATGATTAAACATTAACTCTGCCAAATATGGAAAGCAAAAGTCAACACCACTAAATCGGTGTGACATTTAGTGAAGTTTGAAATACACTACTCTGCCAAATATAGAACGAATAACCAATAAATTAGTTTGCACATTTATTGAGTTTAACACACATCATTTGAAAAACATAGAACAAGCAAAAAATTAATAAATCAGTTTTAACGCAAATATCGAGGAATAAAAGGTAACAGCTGATGCGCTGATGTGAACCATAATTTAACTTAACCACCAACGAGAGCTTAGCAAGTATGGGAAATGGAGGCAGTAGATATTTGTGACGTTTGGTAAACCAAGAATTAAAACAAAAAGTCAATTAGATTTAGATGAAAGTGTAAAAATTAAAATGAATTTCTAAAAGAAATGTCAAATAAAATGAGATAAGAACTTGTAAAAGAATAAAATGAACTTTTAGCGAGTAGAATGAGGCTTTTACTGATGATAACTCTGAAAGGTAGATGTCGCTAGTTAAGATTAGATCAAAGATAATGTGAGGATAGAAAAAAAAGAGCCGAGAGACGGGGGTTGTTGAAAAAAATTCTAGAGCTCAGAACAAAAAAAGTTGAACGAAACAAAAGTACAATTAAAAAAAAAGAACAGAAAGGAAGAATTAATTAAATTTAAAAGGATAACTCAAATAAAAGAAAATAAAAAATAAAAATAATAGTTTCTTTGGGAGAGAAGACGGATTAATTTGCTTTGCAATTTTCAATCCTCAACTAGCAAAGTTTTATGTCGCCGTTGCCAGGTGAAAATCCCGATTTTCCTGGTAGCAGAGTGTGGAATTCCTGATGGATAAACGCGGAGCCAGCCAGGGACTAAGATAAGGTAAAGTGTTTTGTTTTACATTATAGGATCCACTGGTCCCAGCCGGAGAACAATCGGGCACAGATTACGCTGGAATGCACGAAAAGCGAAATAATTGCTGTAACGAAGTGAAGAAAACTGTAACAATATCATCTAGATATAAAAGACACACAGTTCCTTGTAATTCTCTCAAGATGTTGTCCATCACTCTTTGAATGATCGCGGGGGCGTTTTTCAGCCCAAAAGGCATACGAACATATTCGTAGTGTCCTCCATCTACGGTAAAAGCAGTCTTTTGTATGTCGGGAGAATCTATTTCAGTTTGGTGAAACCCGCTGGCTAAATCTAATGTTGAAAAGTACATACATTTACCCAGCTTATCTAGTATTTCGGTAATGTTTGGGAAAGGGTATATCGCTTACTGTTCGAACCAAATCGATTCCAATATATTTTGTTAACAGATAACTTCTGAAAAGAAAATATCCTGAAAACAAAGCATCAACATTTTTACCAAAATTATATCAAACTTGATTACTTTTAATCAAAAGACAGGTACCCAACCAAACAAAGCCATGTATTTGTCATTTACATAACACATTGAACAAATACAATACATAAGTATAACTTCATCGCGCAGATCAAATTAAAATCATTAGCATATATTTCAACTGTTACATTCGTGCTAAAAATAATTCCTGCAAACGGAAAATATTACAAAAATACCATGCTAAAATTGAGTTCTAAAAGGAAAACTTATTCAATCTAATCACCGTTTTCCCGAAAATACGTACAACATCCAACAAAAGATTGTCATGTAGCATACAACGCGTGGCACAAATATAATCAGATCAAGCCATGTGGTGACTTTGAAAAATCGTTCAATAATTACAACAAAACTGATGTAGAAAACCGAACGACAGGTCTTATTTCTGAGCGATTAGCCGCTCTAACTGAAATTTGGTCAGACTACAAGAAAGATCACTATACAATTATTCAAGCCACGCAGGCTTTGGAAAATAGTGACCTTCAAAAGTACGATTATTTCGCAAATGATCAATTTTCGAAGGTGGAAAATCAATACTTTACTTTTCGAGGTATTCTTAGGGATGCGTTAGATGCATTCGAAACAAAGGTTGAACCAAGTCCAAGGTCAGAACATAAAACTTCATCGTCTCTGAGACTATCAGCATCACAATTCCAATATTCTCAGGTTGTTACGATTCATAAAGGGCTTTTCACGATCTATTCAATTCCCTGGTTTATTCAAATTCTGCGTTATCTCCGGTGCAGAAATTGCATTGTTTGAAGTCAAGTGTATCTGGAGAAGCAGAGTGTCAATTTCCTATGACCAACTCGAGTTACGATAGCGCATGGATATTACTTGAAAGGTATGATAACAAACGAGTCTTGGTAAATGCCCAATTGAAAGCACGCTTTAATCTACCTAAAGCAGCACACGAATCAGCCAAGGCTATCAAAACTTTGCTAGATAAATCTTCCGAATGCATCTTTGAACTCGAGGCATTGCAAGTTTCCACTAAGCAATGGAATATAATTATCATCTATATGGTGGTACAATGTTTACCAGTAGAAACGCAACGTGCATGGGAACAAGAGGTCAATACTGCAGACGGACTTTCCACTTTCGAATCCTTACAAATCTTTTTACAATCTAGGTTTAGAATTTTAGAAGCCATAGTCGATACCGTCCCGAGCCAATAAAAATGCTCAAGTCCCGAGAGCATCTCCCCATTCTACGTCATATACCCAAGTATGTACCTTGTGCAAAGAGCAGAACCGTCTATTTAAATGTCCGAAATTCACAAAAATTGATGTAGACAATAAATTCAAAATTGTCACATCAAATAAATTGTGTAATAATTGCTTATCAAAGGGCCACAACACGAAAACTTGTACCAGTAAGTTTTCATATCAGCGATGTGGACTCATTCTTTACTTCACAGGAGTAATGCGACTCCAAGTGTCTCTACCCAATTCAAGCCAAGGGAGCAGCAATCAGAAGCTCAACCTTGTAATTCACCTTCCACATCCTATAAAACTCTCAAAACTCTTCACGCAAAAAACCAAAGCACCAAACAAGCTCTGCTTGCCACAGCATTGTTAAACGTTCCTACAAAAAAGGGAAACATGTTGGTATTAAGAGCACTAATAGATTCAGGCTCTCAAGTTTCATTTATGACCCAAGCCGCTGCACGTAAGCTGCAATCCCCCACTACAAACGTGGAAATTCAAATCACTGACCTGGGAAAACCTGAAACTACAAATGTTCAAAAACAAACTGCATTGAACATTTATGCTTATTTAACAACAACTAATGCAACGACGATCACTTCCCTTATTGTGGATACAATTACAGACATTTTACCTCCTTCAACCATTCCAAACAAAGAATGTAGTCATATATATGAGTTACCACTTGCCGATCCGTTTTTCTTTAAACCAGGAAAAATTGTCCTGCTTTTAGGAGCGGATGTGTATAGCGAAATTCTTTTGGAAGGCTTACGGAAAGGTCTCCCAGGAACACCAACTGCCCAAAACAGTACCCTCGGATGGATACTTTTCGGAAAGCTAAAAAATACATCCACATTCTTAACAGCATTTGCGTTAACAGCAAAGGCTCATTACGACGACGACACTACACTGGATAAACTTTTACGTCAGTTTTGGGAAACTGAAGAACTGTCTAAAGCAGATCAAGAATGTGAAGGAAGTGTAAAAAGTCCAAAAGAGTAATCTTTTTATTCATTTTTCCTCCTGGGCTTGTATAGGAGTGTTTTTTCCTTATATAATTCACACAATTTATTCTGAGTTTATATGAGAAGAGATCAGTTTGATCTACTTTCGAACCAAGCTGCACCGATGAGTGTAAGATTTTCTGCTGACACGAAACGCTTCTTCTTCTTCCTTTTCTTCTTGTTTATTTTTCTGCCCACTGCGTGGCGTATACAGGCTCGATTCGCTTCGAATGATTCTGTCTCTTTAAAAAAAAATTTAAATTTTTTTAATAAATAAAAAAAAAAATTTTCTGCCTTTCTCAAACTATTTATTCTTTCTTCTTTTTTTCATTTTTTTCATTTGTTTTTCAAATCACTCAATTTCGCTATTTGGGACTTGTTGATGAGTCAAACCAAGACTTGAAACTTTTCACTAAAAATTAATGGGTTTTGTGATGAAATAACAAATTAGAGCATTTTTTAGCTCTTGCTATATACCGGAGAATCCCAAAAAATTCTTTCTTGAACAAAATTATGTTCAACCCGGTAAAAAGTCCAAAAGAGTACTCTTTTTATTTATTTTTCCTCTCGAGTTTGTATAGGAGTGTTTTTTCCTCATATAGTTCACACTCAGAATTTATTCTGAGTTTATATGAGAAGAGATCAGTTCGATCTATTTTCAAGCGTCTGCAGCAGGCAGAAAACCAAGCTGCACCGATGAGTGTACGGTCTTCTACTGACACGAAACGCTTCTTCTTCTTCCTTTTCTTCTTTTTTATTTGTCTGCCCACTGCGTGGCGTATACAGGTTCGATTCGCTTCGAATGATTCTGTCTCTTTAAAAAAATTTTAAATTTTTTTAATAAATAAAAAATTGTTTTTTCTATCTTTCTCAAACTTTTATCCTTTCTTCTTTTTTTCATTTTTTTCATTTGTTTTTCAAATCACTCAATTTCGCTATTTGGGACTTGTTGATGAGTCAAACCAAGACTTGAAACTTTTCACCAAAAATTAATGGGTTTTGTGATGAAATAACAAATTAGAGCATTTTTTAGCTCTTGCTATATACCGGAGAATCCCAAAAAATTCTTTCTTGAACAAAATTATGTTCAACCCGGTAAAAAGTCCAAAAGAGTACTCTTTTTATTTATTTTTCCTCCTGGGCTTGTATAGGAGTATTTTTTCTTCATATAATTCACACCCAGATTTTATTCTGAGTTTATATGAGAAGAGATCAGTTCGATCTATTTTCAAGCGTCTGCAGCAGGCAGAAAACCAAGCTGCACCGATGAGTTTAAGGTTTTCTGCTGACACGAAACGCTTCTTCTTCTTCCTTTTCTTCTTTTTTATTTTCAGCCCACTCCGTGGAGTATACAGGTTCGATTCGCTTCGAATGAATCGGTTTCTTTAAAAAAAATTTAAATTTTTTTAATAAATAAAAAAATGGTTTTTTCTATCTTTCTCAAACTTTCCATTCTTTCTTTTTTTCATTTGTTTTTCAAACCCTGTTGATGAGTCAAACCAAGACTTGAAACTTGTCACCAAAAATTAATGGGTTGTGTGATGAAATAACAAATTAGAGCATTTTTTAGATTTTGCTATATACGGCAGAATCCAAAACAATTCTTTCTTGAACGAAATTATAGAGAAAATGTACAGGATGATAAAAGTACAACCTCCAGATCAAACCTACCAAAGCATAGTTTTAAGAAATAATCAAAATGAACGTATTCAAGATTATCAATTGAACACAGTAACTTTTGGCACAACGCCAGCTCCCTACCTTGCAATAAAAACACTCAAGCATCTAGCTGTTGATGAAGCTGACAAATTTCCGGAAGTTGCAAAGATAGTGTCTCGTGACTTCTATGTTGATGACCTTCTTACCGGCTCAGATACAAGGGAAGAAGCCTTCCAAATACAAGATCAACTTATCAATCTGTTATCTTCCGGAAGGTTCAACTTAAGGAAATGGGTTAGCAATTCTTCAGATTTATTATCTAGGATCCCCGAACCATACAGAGAAGCTGAACTTCCTTTGCGATTCGCCAGCGATGAATCTGTAAAAACTTTAGGCATTCATTGGTATCCAGGAGCTAATTGCTTCACACTACAATATAGGAAGAGAACAGATAATCTATCTACAAAGTGTTCTATTCTGTCAGAAATTGCGACGATTTTCGATCCACTTGGTTGGATATCACCAATTATAATTACTGCTAAAATCTTGACAAAAGCGCTATAACTTGCAGGATGTTCATGGAATGAATGAATACAGGCACCCATTGATAAGCAGTGGCGCGAGCTCAAAACAGAATTACAACATAGCAGTATAATCAAGATACCACGTTGGTTACACACTACAAGTAATCTATCCAGCTGTCAAATATATGGATTCTCACGTGCTTCCAATCAAGCATATTCTGCTGCTGTATACATTCGAGTGATTGATGAAGAAGGAAGTATTCAAGTCAATTTACTCATGGCGAAATCAAAGGTAGCGCCTGTTAAATTCGTATCTCTCCCGCGTCTTGAATTATGCGGTGCGGTATTGTTAGCTCGACTTATAAATTGCGTTAAAATAGATTTTTGTTACGTACCTTTGTGGGGATCGCGGGTATTGTATCCAAATCCGCTGTCCTACCGGCTGCGCCGATTTTTATATATATATATTGTGTTTTGAGATGTCGGGTCACTTTAATCACACCTTTTTATCTTGTACACACCACAAAAAAAGAACTTTCCTTTCTAATTTTAACTTTATTTATATTTAAGCACAACTTCCTTTCCTTAGATTTTAACTATGAGTCCTTTTTAGACACAACTCTTTTCTTAGATTTTAACTTTTTGCTCTATTTTCTTGTTTTTTCAAACTCAACCGAGACCGCCGCGTATAGGATTTTAAAAATCGACTCGATTCTTCAACTTTTAGTGCCGCACCGCCGTGTATAATCTTTAAAAATCACAACTCGATTCTTCAACTTTTACTGCCGCACCGCCGTGTATAATACTTAAAAATCACAACTCGATTCCGCTTTTTGCTTTTTACTCTGCTCTCGATCAAATTTTTAATTCAACTCGGCTCTTGATTACTTTTGCCGCGATCAAGAGCCCTCGTTCAGGGTAGGAAATGCATAGTTCCATTTTCACCCTGAGAAAATTTTCATTTATTCTGGACTTGATTAAACAAGTCCAGAATGTTTTTTTCGTTGGACGGAGGTTTGAAATTTGATGCTTTGATAAACATCAGCTATCGTTCTGTCGTTCTGAAATCGCGCCGCGCATATACATACAATGTATTTCGGCGGCGCGCATTTCTCACGACGAAAGCTTTTTTGTGATATGTATGTACGTTCGTCCATACATATTGAAATTTTCACGACAAATCGTACTGAAGGTACGATTTGTCTTTTGCTTTACTTTTTTTTTTGTAAATATTTCTACTGGCAAATTTTGCCTTGAGCAAAACTTGCCATGGGAATAATTTTATTTTAATTTATGGAATGTGAAGAAAATTGCTGACGCAATTTTCTTCACTGATTGAATAGATAAGCTAACCATGTTTTAAGCATGGTTAGCTTATGTGAAAAATTTATGCTGGAAATATTTTGATGTTTCCTTTCTTTTCTTTTCCTTAATTCTATCCCTTTGTAATTAGGTGTTTGTTTTAGGCATGTAACATTCCTCCCCCGCCAAACGGAACGAGAGTCATTCTTGGGAGAGGAATGACTCTTGAGAAGGAAAAAACAAACGCCAGGAGATCTTTTGATGTTGGTGGTATAAACAAAACTATTTTGTTTAGCCACCGCTCTGAATTTCTTATCTTAGGTGTCGGATTACCATCTCGGGAATTGTAATTTCGGGTCTGCTAGGCAACTCTTTATTCATTTGAGTTCGAGTTTTCACCCGCGACAGTATCCATATTTTTATTTCACGGTCCTGATGATTTTTACAGTAAAGCTAAACAACGTACCCTGGCGGAGTCCGACTGGGCTCAGCTCCGTGGTCAACTCCATTTTTGTGGTCCATGTGAACCCCGGGTGGCGAGGTCCGATTCGTCTGGTACTGCTCAGACGTGGGGAGCGGCCATTCACGGTGTGGGGCGAGGATGCCGTCGCCGGACGCACTTATTGGGTGGACCTCCCCTTGTATCCCCACCAAGGGCAGTCTTGGGTTGTGCGAGGTGAGTACTCCTGATAATTTTGAAGTGGTCCTTGGACAACCTATATTCTCTGGGGTTTTTTTTTTTTCTAGGCGGTACCCTCAACCTCACAGGACGGCACGGGCTATGTGCATGCTGCCACCCAGTTTTTGACACCGCTGTTACGAGCATTCTACGGGCGCTGATGGCCACCCCTCCCCCCCTCGGAGGTGAGGAAGAGTCCGACGATGACTGGGAGTGAAGCGGCCTGGGTGCTCAAACATTAATGCCTTTAATCGTTGTTTTTTCTTTGTTTTAAAGCACAAATAAAAGGTTGAAAAGAAAGAAAATTGTTCTGGATTTAGTTTCAGTTTTCCGGTTTCCTTTGTTTTGTTTCAGGGTTTCGTTTTCAGGTCAACTTGGTTTTACGCGGGTCGGTTTTTACTAGATCTTTTGGGTTAATTTTACAAAAATTTTCCTTCTTCTTTGCTTTTGCAGCGGCCTGGTAAAATTTTCTTGTTTTTCTTTTTAGTATTTCTAGTTTTCAGTTTATTTTAAATTCGAATGCGTGTTTTTTTTTTTTTTTGACTTGTTAATTTATACATTTACCTTTTTATCTGCATTTTTTTTTCTTTATTTCCAACATTTCTATTACCTATCTGATTTTATTTATTATTTTATTTCTACTACTTTCTTTATTATTGTTATTGTGGGTGCTATTTTGGCGGCTCGGATATCGGTCGGTTCGTCGGTTTTCGGTTGAGTTTACAGAATTTTGTTTCTTCTTTTATTTTCAAATTTTCTACTTTTGTTTTTGGTTTAATATATACCCTTATTTATTTATTCTTTTATTTTTTGCTAAGTTTTCTTGTTTTTCTAATTATTTGTTTTGGTAGGAACCTGGTGAGACTTATTCTGTTTTTAAAGTTTTCTTTTTTTCTTATTAACTATGTATTGTTTTAAATTACATTTTACTATTTCTATGTTTATATACTACCCCTTTTTTTTTGTTGTATTTTATTTATATATATTGTATATATAGTTTCATATTTATTATTTATTTATGTTTACTTTTAAGGTAGTTTTTCTTTAATGTAATATTTAACTCTTTTTACATGTTTTATTTGAAGTAATTCTAGTTTTAATTTATTTATTTATTTTTACTATTTCTCAGGCTTGTACATTTTTCGTTTTTTTTTTGTTTTTTTTTTTTGTTTTTTTTTTTTGTAATTACAATTTTTCTACGTACTTAATGTACATGTTTTACCAGGTCTACCGTTTATGTCCTTAATTAGATTGATTAGTTGTCCATATTGACAGTGTCCGTGTTCCATTTTTTAAACAATTTGGACTGATTTTGTTTTGGAGAGGCTTCTGGCTCGCCTTAAACTGGGTTGGGGAGCAGGAGTTCGCTCTTCTAAAGGAATTCCCTCTGATGAAATTTCGGGGTTACCTTGTGGTTGATTTCTCTGTTGTCTCATCTTGATGACAACAGGGTTAAGATATTTTACTCCCACAGCGATCATTATGGCCAGAACTAGTAGGCTCGTAAATGATAGAGAAGTTGTGGACAGGATATGGGAGTTTTTACTTGATATCTTTTCTTGGTATTTTATAATTTTGTTTTGGATTTCTTCCAGCGAATGGGTGTCGGTATAAATTGATTTATGGATATTGTCTCCCGTTAAGATTTCGATTTTCCCCAGACTGTGGTTTTGAGTTCCTTGTAAAATTTCAGTCAGGTTTACGTTGAGTAGAGAGTGGTTGAGCTCAGGAAACTGATTCGGCTGGATAATTTTTAGTGGAAATTTACTCTGACCTTCGTATTTAAGCACTTTGTCACCTATTTGAACTTGACATGTTTGCGTTATCTCTAATATCCCTTGTCCTTCCAGTTTCGAGATTACAAAGTGATCTGGACATGTGATGTGTAGCACCGTGGAGGTGATAAAAGAAAATAGCCACGTATTGGGCTTACTTAATTTGATCAGCATGTCTTTTTGTGGGATTTGTACTCTGGTCTTGCATTTGGGCACTTCACTTAGAGGGTTGCATAGCAATTTAATGGCACATTCGTTGGACGTTGCCGCTTTGATTATAGGCGTATTCAGCCGGCCTACATACGTGTTTTCTTCCAAATTACTTGTTATTTTTTTGAAATTTTTCATGTCATCGCCTCTTAATAAGAGAAATTCCTGAGTTTTTTCGCTATTGGCTATGTATGAATAACCAGGGTCTGGAATTAATGAGTAATTTGCTGACTTGGATACAGGATAGCATTGAATCTGTTGTAGCCTCATTTTTGGCAGATTAAAAATTGGGAGAGTAATTCTCACCACCAATTTATTCTGCATAAGGAGCGACTGAGCTCCTGCTGTCTGATATAGGACAGATAGACAATTTTGGTCATTTGGGCAATTCGAGGCCGTCTTGCGGTATATCTCCAACAGATTTTTGGGAGACATTAGGAGTGGATGAATATGATTGGTTTTACTAGCCATTATTATATCCAGGAGGGCTTGTTGTCGATATTCAACTTCGATGATTTGGAGCAATAAGCTTGATATAATCTCTTGTCTCAATTGCCTCCTAGTTAAATCATCGGCCACATGGTGGAGATCGTTTATCTGGTGGGCTATTTTTTGTTGTCTGTCTATTAACATTGCCAGCGGTTTTTGAATCTTTTCCAAGGTAGTTTTTACAACACTGATTTGTTGTTTCTCTAGCTCGGCTAGGGCTTGTGTATTCGATTCAAGTTCTTCTAACCTGCTGTAAATTTCTTTTTCGTTGTTGCTGTCCATAGTTCCAAACAAATAGTGCATGGCATTGCCTATTCCATCAAATAGTGATCTGGCCTTGCGTTTTCCTGGTACTAGTTCCCTAATAGTTTCCGTGCGCTTTCGTACGCTGTCTATAATAGCGTGTATGTGTAGTTGCTGCACGTTACAGAGATCTTCTGGGTTTGTTATATTTATGCAAAGTTTATGCACTAAGTGCTCTGCATATTCTGCTAGCTTTATCTGTGCATCTAGTTCATCCAAGTCTATCTCGGTGAGGACATTCCAGGTGTCATGATATACCATCAGATTTCCTAGATCCTCGAAAAATATACCCGAGCCATTTAGCTGGGTTATTACATAAGGTTTGTCAGCGGTTGCTCCAGTTGTGTACTGGATGAAGAGGACAACTATGATGAATTTTAGCGCCATTTCTGTTGACAATTCAGGAGGAGAAAACAATCCTTTAAGCATACTTGTACGTACATTGTGCCGATTTAAACTGGGCAGTGGAGTGACTCCACCGCAAATGTTCATGGGGAGGTATTGAAATGAGGTTTAATGGACACTATAGTGGGAATTTCAAGTCAACCTGGTTCATTTTTGTTTGATATATTTTTATTCGAAATATGGTTTCAAACGGTTATTATGTACCGTTACCGTTCGCTTACCAATTTTGATTGTGGTATTCACATCACTTGGTACTGCGATTACCTGATAAGGTCCTACCCAGATTTGGGAAAGCTTATGTTTTCTGCTTTCATTCTTGATGAGGACCTTGTCTCCTACATGGAAAGTTAGGGGCCGTACTGTCTTATCGTAGTACCCCTTTGAGCGCTGTTTACTTGCCAATAAGTTCTTTCTTGCCGTGGCATATGATTTTTGGAGCTTATACTTCAGTATATGATAATAGCTCTCATGATTGTAAACGGGTTCGGGATCCCGTTTTAAATTTGAGGGGACATCCGCTGTGAAGCCGTATAGGCAGTCCATTGGGGTAAGTTTAGTACCCTCGTGTACACTATTGTTATACACGAATGCAGCGGTTCGTAGGTATTGGTCCCAGGTTTTGGGATTTTCATCTACGATTGTTCGCAGGTATTCAATCAGCGGCCTGTGGGCACGCTCTAGTGCTCCGTTAGACTGTGGGTGGTATGCCGAAGTCTGTAGCTTCTTTACCTTTAGAAGCTTACATACTCTTTTGAATAATTCACTCAGGAAATTTGTTCCCTGATCGGTGAGTATTCTTTTGGGTATGCGATAGCGCGTAACGATTTCATCAAAGAAAACTTGCGCTACTGTGACTGCTTCTGCATTAGGTATTGCATACCAGTCGACAAATTTTGTTAAATTATCTTGGAAGGTCAAGATATATTTGTTACCTGATGTGGTCTCTTCTAATGGACCTACAATATCGAGGTAAACTTTGTCGAACGGTTGCTCTGCGATGTCCGTGATAACCATTGGCATTTTATATTGTGGACATGCTTTCATCGTCTGGCACTTTGGGCATTTTTAATGTATTTTTTAATATCGCTAAGCATGTGTCTCCACCAATACTTGCGTCTTATGCGTTTGTAAGTTTTTATGACACCTTGATGGCCACCAAATGGAGAATCGTGATAATCTTTTAAGATTGTTCGGATTTCCGTAGCGCTCGTGATAACTTCGGGTGTCTTGCCAGTACTTACTTTTTGGTTAAAGCGATGCTGGGTTTAGTGTTTCCGCCTCAGTGTGTTGAATTTCGTTTTGGTCCGCTTTCGTGTGCTCTTCTGTCTCCACACTGGAGCTATTTAATGTCTCTTGAACCTTTTGCTTCTGAGCTCGAGTCACGACGAAACAATGAGCGGATTTCTTCTTTCTCTTGTTATTTGTGGAATTGTTTTCCTCCACATCTGAGTCCATCGTGTGGTGGACTAGGGCTTCTACCGTTAAGGTAGTGCCTAAACTGTCTTCTTTTAATGCTTGAGAGATGCGACTTAGTGCATCGGCATTAGTGTTGTACTTCCCTGGTTTATATTCGATGTTGTAATCGAATTCAGATAATTTGTGGTGAAATCTCACCAAACGGGAAGTAGGGTCTTTCACATTGAAGACACCTTTGAGAGGTTTATGGTCAGTATAGACCGTGAATTTCCGGCCTTGAAGATAGCACCTGAAATTCTTGGTAGCCCAGACAATAGCCAATAACTCTTTCTCTATAGTAGAGTAATTTCTTTCGGCTTTGTTTAATGTGCGGCTTGCATAGGCAATGGGCTGGTCCTTTCCGACTTCTCCTTGAGAAAGAACAGCTCCTAGAGCCTCGTTACTTGCGTCTGTAGTGAGATTAAAAGATTTCGAAAAATCTGGGTAAATTAAAAGTGGTGGAGAAATTAAAGCATTTTTTATGCTTTGGAATGCTTCTTGGCATTTCTCTGTCCAAGTGAATTTTACATCCTTTCGGAGCAAATTTGTGATTGGACGTACAATTTTGGAGAAGTCTGGAATGAATTTCCTGTAGTAATTGGCAAGTCCTAAAAATGACTGGACTTGCCTTACTGTTCTTGGAACAGGAAATGTTTGGACGCAGGCCGTCTTACTTGGGTCTGGTAGGGCTCCTTCAATAGAACACTTATGTCCTAGGTAAACAACTTCTCTTCTTAGAAACTGGCACTTTTCTGGCTGCAGTTTTAAGTTGTTGTCTCTCAACTTATTGAAGACTTTCCTCAACTTTTCGTTGTGGTCATTTAAGTTTTTACCATAGATGACAATGTCATCTAGGTAGACAAAACATTCGAGGCCTTGTAGGCCTGTTAGGACGAAGTTCATTAGGCGTTGAAATGTGGCAGGGGCTCCTTTGAGCCCGAATGGCATACGCTTGAACTCGTAGTGCCCATAACTTGTGCTGAAAGCAGTTTTATGTCGATCTTTTTTGTCGACAAGGACTTGGTGATAGCCGTTGGCCAAATCGAGTGTGGTGAAATACCTTGCGTGACCTAGTTGGTCGAGAATATCCTCGATTCGGGGTAGTGGGAATGCATCTCCAATTGTCTTTTCGTTTAATTTACGAAAATCGACAACGACGCGCCACCTTTTTTCACCGTCAGGTCCCGCTTTCTTGGGGACAACTAGTAGAGGTCAATTCCAAGGGCTCTTACTAGACTGGACTATCCCGCTGTCTAGCATTTCTTTTAGCTGCTCGTTGATGACTTTCCGCTGTGTTTCAGGTAAGCGATACATTTTTTGATTGATTGGTGCTTGATCTTGCACCAAGGGAATATTATGCGTTATCGCATTTGTATAGGTGAGTTTGTCACCTTTGAGGAAGAAGATATCGTTATACTCTTCGCAGAGTTCTGATATCGAAATTTTTTCTTCCGCGGTTAAATTAGGGTCTAGGCTGAGTTCTTGCTCTAACCTAGAAATACGCGGGTATTGTTTTGGGTCGTCCGGAGTCTCAATATCCGGGTATAGATATCGTACATGTTGTAATATTGCCGTTTTGTCGGCTGAACCTTGGTTTGACTTACTCTTCCTTTTAGGTTTTTGACCTGTAGATAGATGAGGATTTTGCGATTGCTTTTGAGGCTGTATTTCGTTGCTCTTAATAATTGACAGGGTATTTGCTTCCTGCCTTGTTGACGGCTGAGTTTGGTACACCTGTGTGGTCTTTGCCTTAAGTTGTGTGGGATACTCATGCGCGTCAATGCTACTGCTTTTTGACCATGTAGAATTTTTTGTGTTGTGTGACGGTGGAGTAATATGCACCTTTAATATAGGCTTTAGCGACTCGCTACCGTTTTTATATGGCCGTTGTTTGTTTAAGAGTGATTTATGCCTCGGGATTTTGGACGGAAGAGTTATATGCACCTTTTTGGCAGACTTTAGACACTCAGTTCCGTCTCTTGTAGTGTTTGATATTGCCTCTAAATTTGGTAGTGGAATGTGAGTTCTTTTGTGGTCTTTTGTGTGTGTTAATGGGACTAATATGTAGTCGTTTATTGGAAATAGCTGTAACTTTAAGCTATGTATGACTACTTGATGACTGTTAGCGTTGAGAATACTGACCAGCACTAATTCTTCTCCAGATGACAGCAAACTGTTTGCCAAGAAGACTCCATCGCTTATCTCTTGTGATAAACAGAGCATTTCTTCTTGAGTTTGTAACGGGACTGGGGCAACAATTTGAGAGCGGGCAGGTATGCAGATTGGTTCCTTAAAGGTAACCAATTGCTGCCTGATTTCATCGGTCTCTTGTTCGCCCAGACAGCCTTTTTCACATTCCTTGGGCTCTTTTGGAGCTTGGCAGCCAGCTTTTCTCGTTTGAGAAGCCTTGAAGACACTGCAGGTGGATAGTTCAGCCTGTTTAGACTCTACCTCTTCTGCAAGTGTTCTTACTTCGACTGCTTTTTCAGAACGTGGCTTGTCCGTTTCAAAATCTAATGGCAAAGCAAATTCGTCTGGATTAGTTTCCGTGCGAGGAAACCTTAGTGCCTTATTAGGACCCTCAACGTTACAGTTTTTTGCTAGGAAATCATTTCCTAGAAGTCCATCATCGGAAAGGCCAGGCAAGTTCTTTACGACTTGAAACTTGCAGGGAATTTTGTTTTTGAAAACGAAGTTTCCCTGGCAATTTCCCAGCGTCTTTCCGGTACCAAATGGGGTCTGAAGTGTACATGCCTCATTGTGGTTAATTTCTTTGAGATCTTTTAATGACCTTTTCTTTATTATACTAACCTCAGCGCCTGTGTCTACTACTAGTTTAGCTTGGCCGTTCAGGCCTATATCTAAGGGTAGTTTTACTGTAGCGACACTGGAATCGGGCTGCTGAGGGGACCCTATTTTATTAGACGGGAGATTTATAGTCGAGCCGGGGAGTTTTGGGTCGACTGTACGTCGTTTCCCTGACTCCGGGCCTCCCATTTACGTTTTTGTTGGCAGTTATTTACTGCATGTCCAGAACGACCACAAAATTCACACTTTTTTCTTACGTTATATACTCTGGAATTGTTATTGGAATTCTGCGGCTCTCTAGGGCGTTGATTCGATGGTCCACCATTGTTGTGTGGTCTCTGGAAACTATTATTGTTTTTTCTGCAGTCACGCACGTCATGGTTATACATTTTACAGTTCACACAATAAGGCGTATTTTTCCTTTTGAGGCAATCAGCATATGTGTGGCCTCTTAGATTACAAAAACTACAACTGATTTTATTTAAATAATTATTTTTATTTGGTACATTATAATTTTTATTAGGAGATCGTGGCTCCTGTTTGATGTATGCTGTGCCGGCCTGTGTGAACTGTGACGTTGGTATGTGACTGCTTGGGTTAATTGGCATATTGTTTTGCCGGGGATCCTGTGAGTAGGATATGATGCCAGGATTATATACGCTTTGATTTACTAGGGTACTACTTTGAGTTAATGGTGCGTTATTTGGTACACTGGTACTGGCAGAATTTGGCAATGTATTCTGCATCATATTTGTTTGGAATTGTCCTGGAGGTTGCAGGAACAGAGCACTTTGCTGGAGACGTTCCATGTCAAGTGCTCTTTGTACGAGGTCATCCACCGTGTCGTCTGTCATGGTCAGAAGATATTGGCACATATACGGGTTATTGACTCCGGTTTTTAGTGCGTTTTTCGCGAAGTCTTCTAGCTGTGTTTTCACAGCGGGGGCTGCTGTAGCGCCATATTTGGACTCTGCTGCTTCATTACAGAGTGCCAGCATTTGGTTTACTCGTGCCGTGAAGGCTGTGAGATTTTCCAAAGGATACTGCCTTGTAGTGATTAATTTATTTACCAGTTCCTGGTAAGTTTCTCTAGGCAGGTAGTTACGATTTAGCCGTTCTTCTACCTCTTTGAAAGTAGTAGGCATATTTGAGGCAAAAAGCTGGTAAGCTTCGCCCCGGAGTCTGGTGGGGAAGATTTGCAAAAATGCCGATAGTTCCTCCAACGAAATGCACTGGATTACCTGCCTGCAGCATCCTAGGAAAGGCTCAATTTTGGGTGCTGCTCTCCCGAGAATAGGGGAACGAGCTGGGCAGTTAACTTGGCGATTTTCGCGTAATCTGCCATGTTTATATTGGGGATTCTGAAACTTAAGTTTGATACTTTTGGGGAGCTAGTTTCTTCTATGCTGGTTTCCAAAAGGGAGTCGCCCAGCCAATTCAATAGGATTTCACTCACGGTGGAATCACTGACACTGTCTTCAATGGCACCTTCTCTTAATTCTACACTATTATTTGTAATTTCTGTTTCGAGAGAGTGCGAGAGTTCCCCAAACTGCTTTAAGCTTTCTTTAAATTTTTCAGTACTTTCTTTGAATTGCGCGATTTGCTCAAGACGCCGTTCACGGGTCCTTTTGAGCTGTTTATCGATAGAATCGCACTGTATAACAGAAAGTTCGGAGGAATCTCGCACTTTCCCCTCTAGATATTTTAAATAATTTTCTAAGTTTAAATTAGAAGGTCTTACTTGTGGGGGACCTGTAAGGATTGTCCCAGTCCTTAATGTTACTCCTGGTGCTGTTGAATTTGTTGGGGGTGTTTGATTAGCACCCTCTGTTGCAGATGTTGCTCCCTCGTTGCCTCCTTCGTACCGGGACGGATCTTCCTGTGCGTCGCCCGGTGAGGAAGATTGTTGTGGAGTTGGTGGAATTGGTGAGATTTCCGGCGGCGTCTCCTGGTGGGAGCTTTCCTCGCTCATGGACCACCGTATGTAGAATTTGCAGCTAGGGGGGCTTCTGCCGTCTTAATTCCCTTGGTTCAAATTGAGAGGGGGGCTTATTGCCTTCTTCGAGGTCCCTCTCAATTCAGGATCGCTGGTTTTTGTGATTGAAGTTCTTTTGCTGCCGGGGGGGCCCGTGGCCTTCTTAAATTCCCCTGGATAAAAGCTGAAAGGGGGGCGCGTTGCCTACTTCGAAGTCCCTTTCAGCTCCGGATCGCAGATTATCGGTTGAGGATTCTTCCTTCAAGTTTCGATTTGAAATTTTCGGCTGTGGACGTCTTATGTTCCTGGGCTGGGATGAAGCCCGCTATTGTCCCACGTTGGCACTTTGTGCTTTGATGAGGGGGTGGCTGCGTGTTTTTAAAACAGAGGCAGTTAAAGTTGTCCGACCCCGAGCGTTGGGAGCCGACTAGATCGAAATACTCCTGAAGCCAGACTCAACTTCAGGCGAAGGTTAGGGTGTCTTGCCCAGTATTCGATTTCGTCCTCAACTCCTTTTGATTCGTAGGATAGAGGGTTTTCGAGCGCTTATACTTTTGTTTGTTTAAAGTAGGCTTCCTCTATCCTACCGGCTGCGCCAATTTTGTTACGTACCTTTGTGGGGATCGCGGGTATTGTATCCAAATCCGCTGTCCTACCGGCTGCGCCGATTTTTATATATATATATTGTGTTTTGAGATGTCGGGTCACTTTAATCACACCTTTTTATCTTGTACACACCACAAAAAAAGAACTTTCCTTTCTAATTTTAACTTTATTTATATTTAAGCACAACTTCCTTTCCTTAGATTTTAACTATGAGTCCTTTTTAGACACAACTCTTTTCTTAGATTTTAACTTTTTGCTCTATTTTCTTGTTTTTTCAAACTCAACCGAGACCGCCGCGTATAGGATTTTAAAAATCGACTCGATTCTTCAACTTTTACTGCCGCACCGCCGTGTATAATCTTTAAAAATCACAACTCGATTCTTCAACTTTTACTGCCGCACCGCCCGTGTATAATACTTAAAAATCACAACTCGATTCCGCTTTTTACTTTTTACTCTGCTCTCGATCAAATTTTTAATTCAACTCGGCTCTTGATTACTTTTGCCGCGATCAAGAGCCCTCGTTCAGGGTAGGAAATGCATAGTTCCATTTTCACCCTGAGAAAATTTTCATTTATTCTGGACTTGATTAAACAAGTCCAGAATGTTTTTTTCGTTGGACGGAGGTTTGAAATTTGATGCTTTGATAAACATCAGCTATCGTTCTGTCGTTCTGAAATCGCGCCGCGCATATACATACAATGTATTTCGGCGGCGCGCATTTCTCACGACGAAAGCTTTTTTGTGATATGTATGTACGTTCGTCCATACATATTGAAATTTTCACGACAAATCGTACTGAAGGTACGATTTGTCTTTTGCTTTACTTTTTTTTTTTTGTAAATATTTCTACTGGCAAATTTTGCCTTGAGCAAAACTTGCCATGGGAATAATTTTATTTTAATTTATGGAATGTGAAGAAAATTGCTGACGCAATTTTCTTCACTGATTGAATAGATAAGCTAACCATGTTTTAAGCATGGTTAGCTTATGTGAAAAATTTATGCTGGAAATATTTTGATGTTTCCTTTCTTTTCTTTTCCTTAATTCTATCCCTTTGTAATTAGGTGTTTGTTTTAGGCATGTAACAATTTGATCAAGTTCCAATATTTGCTTGGACGGGATCTTCTATTGTATTATCATGGATTCGTAGTCACCCCAATAAGTATGAAACATATGTGTTTAATCGGGTTGCGGTTTGATCGACATTAAGGCATGGCATCATGTAAGGTCTGCTGACAATCCAGCCGGCTGCAATTCCAGAGGAATTAAGTCTTCATTATTAATTGATCATAAATTATGGTGGCATGGACCTCATTGGTTGCAGGGCAGTGAGAATAATTGGCCGAAATCTAAACAAATTCCAGCTAATGAGCCTGAAACTGAACAAAGACGAGTAACTCGTTTCGCAAAAGCTCATTCAAACTTCGATGATTTGTTTGAAAAATACTCCAGCGTTACCAAATTATAACGCATAAATACCTATTGCATTAGGTTAATAAATAAATGCAAAAGGGCATCGGTGAAGTCCACTCAAGAACAACCAATGGACCCAAAGATACTTAATCCGACAGAAATTGCTCAAGCAAAAATTCGACTCATTAAAGCAGCACAAAATGCCGCTTTCTGTACTGAAATTTAATGTTTACAAGAACAGAATCCACTTCCAGTTAGAAGCAAGATCTTATCACTTAACCCCTTCTTAGATAACAATGGATTAATTAGTGTGGGTGATCGATTAAGAAATTCTAACATTCCTTATAATCGAAAACACCCAACACTCCTGCCAAAGAACAGCAAATTAACCATTTTAATCATTGACCACTTCCATACAAAAACGCTGCATTGAGGCCCAAACAGCCATACTGCAAGCTAACAAGCAGATGGCAGAAATACTAGCCCAAGACGGGATATTTGGCACTTTATCCCGCCTTCCGCACCTCATTTTGGAGGACTGTGGGAGGCCGGAGTTAAATCAATAAAGTTCCATTTAAAGCGAATTTTAGGGAATTCTTCATCGACATTTGAAGAATTCGCAACTGTTTTGACACACATTGAAGCCTGTCTAAATTCCAGGCCTCTATGTCCTGATACAGAAGATCCATACGATCTCAATGTTCTAACTCCGGGATATTTTTTAATCGGTACTTCTTTATTACTTCCCTGTATTGGAAAATAAGGTTTCATCACGCACCAGATGGAAACATCTCTGTTGCAACAACAATTTTGGCATAAGTGGTCTAACGATTATTTGAATTCCTTAAAAAATCGACCCAAATGGCAAATTCCGATCTCAAATCCTAAAATAGTAGATCTAGTTATAATTAAAGAACCCAATCTGGTGGCGAGCCGCTGGTCTTTTGGACGAATAATTGAAGTCCATCCAGGTGCTGACAAATATATTCGCGTAGTCAGTATAAAAACAAAAAATGGAATTGTAAAAAGACCAACATCAAAAATATGTATCTTACCGATACAAGAAAGTTAAATTTAGTATTTAACATTATACAACTGCATGATAAAAAAAAACACCCAATCAAAAACGATACATTCAAATCTCTCACAAAAAAATTCACGCTACAACCTTTTATTTAACATAACATATTATCACAAATATATTCATGTCCCGTTACGTGTAAATACACAAGTTTGTCTCGATAACAAAGGTTCTCCCATCGAAGTAATCAAATTCTAAATTTTCAACCAATACACATACCGTTATCTTCAATCGCTAAATGATCGTCTCTATGACAACGGTCCCCACAGCGAGGGAATCAAACTGCAATTTTAGCAAATCCAATTTTGTTTGGTAGATGTGAATAAAAATTTGTATTGCATCCAAGCAATGCAAAAAAGAATAAAGCAAGAAACGCGTGATGTTTGTATAAATATGATTACGAATATCGGAGTATTAACGGAGATGAGTTGCCCATCACTCCTGGGCAAAACATTGAATATGAATTAGAGGCAGCTTGGAGCTTGGAAAAAGAGTTGGCAGCATGGCCTCATCGCCCGATCGAGACCAAGATGAATCCATGGAAGACTGGGACCTAGAAGAGGAGCTAAATTTATTACCACCATCTCGGAAGCGAAGTCTGGAGGAGGAACAGGAAAACCTCAACAAGTTGACTAAGCAACTCGATGATTTGAAACAACGAGCCAAAATATTAAAGGTTAGCCAAGATCTCAACCAAATGACCATCAGTCAACATCCAGTACCAACCGTCGTGATTGAGGACTGACCGTCCACTTCCGCGAATGCGGAAAGAGAACTACTTGAACCGCAAGTAGTACAGGAGACAGCAAACAGTACTCAGCCAGCCATTTGTTCCGGTACTCAGCCATGAACCAGCACTCAGTCAGCCACCAGTACCCAGCCAACCATTTGCTTGACTGAACAACCAGCAACACCAAAGGTTCATATCATAAGTGATCAACTTATCGTGGCAGCAGCACTTTCAGATGATAACTTTTGCGTAACCTTCGTGGATAATAAGAGAGGGTTGACAGAGAGTGTTACCGTTTCATGGACAGCATTAAGGCGCTCCAACAAAAAAAAACAGCGATTTACCACCAACGATGGGTCTAAAGTAAAAATAAGGCTGTTGGCTAATGCCAATATTAAAATTATTCCCTCCCCCCTAATTTTGTCATATCTACTCTCAATCATTAGGTGGTTACCGGAAAATTATGTGTATTTTTCAAGGATAAACATTTCATATAAGTACAACATGGCATCGATCTATCTCTAGTCCTCTTAAAGAAAGCATTCTATTCTAATCTGGGTAAAGGTACCCCTTTATATGAGCAACACAGCACCAAACATGTTTCTTCATTAACTGTTTAGTTCAAAACATTGTTCTTTCTTAAAGAGGAAGCTGAGAACTAATCCAGCCTTTCAACGGGGGGCAGTTTGTTCGAACTAAATCGATTCGAATATATTTTGTTAACAGATAACTTCTGAAAAGAAAATATCCTGAAATCAAAGCATCAACTCTTAATCAAAAGACAGGTACACAACCAAGCAAAGCCATGTATTTGTCATCTACATAACACATTGCACAAATACAATACATAAGTATAGCTTCATCGAGTAGATCAAATTAAAATTATTAGCATATATTTGAACTGTTAGATTTGTGATAAAAATATTTCCTGTAAACGGCAAATATTACAAAAATACCATGCTAAAATTGAGTTCTAAGAGGAAAACAATACAATCTAATTACAATTTTCCCCAAAATAGGTACAACATCTAACAAAAGCATTGTCATGTAGCATACAATGCGTGGAACAAATATAATCAGATCAAGCCGATCAATTTGCCACTCTATCAATATCATAATTACAAATACTATCCAACGGGAGTTTCTTCGCTACGTGATATATAGAATATTTTTTTTGCAAATATAATTCAATTTAACACAGCAGCATGAGTAGCTCTGAATTTCTTGTTGCTATGCATTTTTGTTCGTTGCTATGAAAATGTTATCACTAGTACCGTAAGATCACAGCTGCACTGCCAATTCTTGGAATCATGCGCCTCTGCTACTCCATCAGTGGTGGCATGTGCAAGCAAGGGTTATAAAAACGACAAGCTGACTGATCTCGATCTATTTTTGCACTTGGCATCGTTTGGCGTAAGTTGGCTTTTGGGTTGTTAGGGACTAACATTTATATATATATTTATTACTAATAATCATTAATTTCTGGTCTCGACGGAAATTAAATTATCTTACTTCGGCTCTCGACTGAACTTAAGATAACTCTTTAAATCGGGTCTCGACTGACTTAATAAACATTATCTCGGGTCTCGACTGAGATAATATTTTACTAACAAACACTTTATTTCTGGTCTCGACGTAAATAAAGAATCTTACTTCGGGTCTCGACTGAAGTTAAGATAACTCTTTAAGTCGGGTCTCGACTGACTTAATGAACATTATCTGGGGTCTCGACTGAGATATTATTTTACTAACAACCACTTTATTTCTGGTCTCGACGGAAATAAAGAATCTTACTTTGGGTCTCGACTGAAGTTAAGATAACTCTTTAAGCCGGGTCTCGACTGACTTAATGAACATTATCTCGGGTCTCAACTGAGATAATATTACTAACATTAACACGGTATTTCTGGTCTCGACGGAAATAAAGAAATGTTCTAACCAAGAACAAAGGGCTTAACATTAGCTTACAGCCAATTCGTCAAGTGCCAATTTTAGATCGTTGAGTACCAGCCACTTATAACATTTTAATATTATTCATATATCTATTTGACTATATTTTGACTTATATATATATTATACATTTCGTGTGCATATCTATTTTTTACATATATATTTATATCACATTTTTGACGATCTTATATTACAACTTGTTGCCAATAAGTGTTTTCAGTGTGATACAAAAATCTCTGATCCAAATTTATATACTGAGTTTTGTCTCAACATATCTATTTCTGAAAATCATACATCATAAATCGGTGTCAATAAGTGTGTTTTCTAGTGTGTGTTGATCTTTGACCCAACCTTTTATATAATTCTGTCTTAATACGATTACTCGAGATATTTAAGCTAAGTAAGTGTGCCAGTGTTTTGAAGTTAAGTTATTCTAGCTTTTGTTCTATATTAACCCAATATATTGAATACCTATTTATATATCTATTATCAACAAAATAAGTGTAGTAGTTTCTTGAAAGTAAAAGAAAGTGAACAGTGTTGATTTGTTATTAGGAAATAGACCACTAATCTTGATCCAAATTTACCAGCGCATTCATTTCAGTCACTCAATCAAATTTGCGTATACGTTATACTAACGGGCAGTACACTTACAGTTTTTTCGTTTAACCTACGATAGTCAATAACAAGTCTCCATTTTATTTTGCCGCTGGCATCCCTTTTCTTCGAGACAAGCCAGACGGGAGAGCTCCAGGGGGAAAAACTCGGGCGTATAATGCCTTGATTAAGCATTTTATTAATCTGGCGGCGAACCTCGTCTTTGTGGATATATGGGTATCGATATGATTTGGTGTATATAGGTACATCAGCCGATGTCTTTATTTGAAGTTTTATGTGATTAGTGAATGTGAGGTCTTGACCTTATTTAAAGAAAGTGTCGTTATATTCTTTGCACACTTTAAAGAGTTATTTCTCTTCTTCCTTATTGAGGTGTGTGGTTCTAAGTAATTTTGTAATGTCGCCTTGCGTTTCGATCTTCGATATCATAATTGACACTGAAATTGTTGATTTCTGTTAAATCGTCTGAGGAGAATGTTTGAACTTTCAGGGGTTGCTCAATGAAGAGTATTTTGCTCAATGAAGAGTATTTGTTCATGGTCTGATTAATTGAGGGCCTCAACCAGGCTGTACCAATTTTCAACTCGGTACATTCCTTCAGGAATGAATAATTTCGATTTAATCTCTGTTGTTTTAATGTATATATCGCCGTTTTGGATATCAACCGGTATTTTCACGATAATTTTAGAATTCGAAGGAATTTGGTACTTATCTGAAATGGAGTTGGGTTTGAATCACAAAGGGATTGTGCTGTTATTAGTGTTTAATACCTGACTGGCAAGATCGACCTTGGCACCTAATTTTGTTAGGGTATCGATTCCGAGTAGAACATCAAAATATCCGTGAAATCTAAAGATGAGGAATCTAATTTGGCCAGATTGTTTGAATTCGTAGAAATTTGGTAGAATAACTTCCATGTTAAGTTTATGTGTATTTAAGACTGTTGTTATGACTATGGGTTTGGTTTCCATCAGATCTTCGGGGTGAGCATATTCAAGGTTTATAAATGAAGACGATGCACCTGTATCAATAAAAAATTTGAGTGGGCGTCCGAATGGAGATGAAATTTTAATATAAGGAAGGATGAATCCGTGTTTATTAATATCTATATATCCGATAGGTCTGCTGAGGCTACTAATGAAAAATTTCCGTCATCTAGTTCGTTACAAGTTGGTGCACTATCCTCTAAGTTATCATCATTAAGGTAATCCGTTAAGTATTCGTTTCCGTAATCGTAAAAATTTGCTGATGTGAGGAAGAGTTTCCCTGGTGGGATGTAGGATATATTACTGGATTTCTTTCTGTAACATTAAATAGTTCTTTGCTTACGAAGTTTGGTTGATTTTTTGGTCTAATTGGATTATTGAGGGGTAATTTATTCTGACGTTGGTGGTAATTTGTTCTTACATTTCCTGAAGAAGTGTCTATTGGTTTGGGTTTTGCAAGGGGTGTTAAATTTGGTCGGTTAAAGTATTGTGGTCTTTGTTGAAAGGTATGGTTATTAAACTGGGGTGCTCTGTATTGTTGGGGAAACGTATTTGGTTGCGAATTCTTGGCTATTGTGTGAAATTTTGCGTTTGATTGTTGTTGTCTGAAAATTTGGGGTTGAGTCCTATTTTGAAATCTAATTTGGGGTTGTGGGATATGTATTCTTTGTGTATTCGTGGATATTATATATATATATTTATATATTTATTTGGGTCTGATTAAGCATAAAATATATTTTGCTCTTTTATAGTTTATAGTCTCGTTCCGTTTATCTGAGTAGTGTAATATAAGATGTTCCTCGATTTTATCCCAATTTAACTCGGTACCATACATATTTATTACTTCGTTAGCGGGCCCTACAATTTTGTTCCTAATAGCACTAAGTAAAAGTTGATCGTATCCTGTACCACTAACTATAGATATCATTGAGAGAATTTTGTCGACGTTATCGAGGAAATCGAAGAGTAATCTTGGGTTTCCATCGAATCTTGGGAGATCTTTGATAGCATCAGGAACTCTTAATGAGTTAAAAATGTCTATAGCAGTTACAATTTGTGTGTTAGATGGTGTAACATTCTAAGGCACATTTTGTATAGCTGGGTTATCACCGTTTTGAGCTATGCTTGAGATTTCAAACTTGTTCTCACCTTGTGTTGAACTATTTAAAATATTATTCGAGTTATTTTTATAACTCACACTATATGAAACACTTTCACAAAAATTTTCAGACTTGAATATTCTAAATTTTCACTGGATATTTCGAAATCGCTTGTGCTTTGAATTGGATCTATTGCATTTATATTTTCACTAGATTTTAAAATTCTTAACTTATTTTGTAGTTTAGCTACTACGGGATAAGGTTTAAAGGAAGTAGGGTTCTTTTTGGTAGGAGACATAAAAGGATAAGAAATTATTCAACCTCGGCTTACGTAATAAAAAGCCACATAACTTTACGATTTTCGCTCGTTGTTTTAACTGGTTTGTGTTTTTATCTTGTTTTTCAACGATAATCCCTCGTTGGATTGCACAACTTTCTTTGCGAAGATTGAATTTCTCCTTTGTGGTTCCTCTTTTTCTTTGTTCAGGTTCCTTCAATTTGTTCACAATAGTCGTTAGATCGAACCGATAAACCGTCGATTATTTGTGATATTTAAAATTTAGAACGGGAACAGAAGAAAAAAAGTTCGTGCGACTGCGACAGTTACGTTTTTTAATAAATAGTTTAATAAAAAAATAAACTTTTACTTTTAAAATTTTAACTTTACTGAACTAAAACGTTTTAAACAAACAGCGAACGGAAAAAGACTGAAATCTGTTAGCAATACATTTATTTTTCAGCTTTCTGAAATAAGACCTTATTTTATTTGCAGGCATTACCTAAGCATTTTTCAGGGAATTGAACTCAGGTGTGGAAGAAAATTTATTACAATGAACTTTACTAAAGAACAATATTAAAAAGTTTCTGCTGACTAAGATTTGGTAACTGTGACGATGGTGAATGAATTATTAAGCTAAGGGTAATTATGCTATGCATGTAACTCGTGTGGGTGAATTGCGTTAACTTACAATTTTTCTAGTGTGGGATTGAATTCACGCGATATTGAATTGTCTTAATTCGCGGCTTAATTTATATTTCGCGATTGCTAAATGTTTTGAGTTTAGTGACAGCATTATAGTTTAAAACAAAACACGTGAATTTGTGTAATTAAAAAGTGACACGATTGTTTCATTTTTATTCTCTGAACCTGTGAAGTGTGTAAACCAAAGGTAAACAGTCCACATCATACAGAAATATAAATGGATTGTGAAAACATTCTGCCAGCTACATTGGGCAGGGAAGAAAGTTTGAATAAATATAATATGGGCAGTGATCTAGAATCAGAAAGTGAGATATTATCTTTTAAAAAGGAAGTCTCCCTATTACGTGAAAAAAACCGTCTTCTTGTAAAACGTTTAGAATTAACGCAGGGCAGTGAACAAAAGTAGTTCTATAAGAGTGGAAAGTGAAAAAAAGGGCGAGGGATACACCAACAACATTCGGAGTTAGTGACAAAAGGAAATGATTGAACCGTTTGATCCATCCCGATCTATGCGCACAGTGTCGGAATGGATTAGTGATATTGAAACTTGAAAAGATATATACCATATGTGTGGGATGAGAATTGCACGCTATTCTATGCAGTACATAGGTTGGAGGGTGTCACAAAATTGTGGTACCAGAGCTAGCAAACCAACATCAGAAGTTGGGACATTTTAAGAGTGAATTAATAAAGGTTTTCCAGGTGAAATGGACGATTCGGAGGTGCTAATGAAAATTATGACCAGAAAACGGAAAAGAGATGAGGGCATAGAAAATTATTTTTATTCAGTGCCTGCTTTATCAAAAAGAATTAAATTATCAGCAAGTGTGAGTGAGACAGATAGTGACGCTTTCAAGTTAGAGATCCTAACTTTTTGTTGAATTTAGGACAAATTTTCCTTAAGTTTAAAATTAAACACCAATTATTTGGATGCTAAGATTTATTATTTACAAGAGATGTTCAAACTGCCTTCCTTCAGCTGCAATACAATCGACATCTTCTAATAAAGGATCGGGTTATTAGACGGGCCAATCTTCCATTGATGACAAATTCAACTGCTTCCGTAATTCTGGAGCTCACGTTTTTGTAAAATTCGGTGAGCTATACTTTTAAGCACCCCTGCGCTTTCCTGGATTGCACGTACCAAAGTACTTGGGTCTTCTTCAACTGCTTGAAGTACTACGTCCTCGTAAGGTAAGGAACTCTTCCTTCACCATGTACTTGGTTTGGAAGTCGGTCCTCTGTGGGGAGTAGACGATGCACATTTGTGAGCATTTAATGATTTGACGAGCGAGCATCACTATCTTCCTCACTCACACTTCATGTAATGACTCTGCGTCTAACTCAAACTAAAATCTGAAAGTTACGGTCTTAAGGCAAGCTTTGGGTACACTACAATCATTTTTAGTAGGTGAAAAGAAATTTTTCGAAACTGGGTTTCTTGAAGACAAAAAATTTTTTTTTCCGTAATCTAAGAAATATTGTAGCAAGTGTTATACCATTATAGAATTCTTATTAAATGCGTCAACTTATAAAGTTACTTGCTTAACTGGCGTCGTACATTTTTTTTCCATTACAGTCAGTTCAAGTTGGGTGAAATATTAATTTTCTATTCTTGGTTCAGCAAAATGTGACATTTTCTTCCAAGCTGGAACAGTAGGCTTAAAATTTAAAGCAGCAGGTTACATAAGCACTAATCGGGTTTACATAAGAAAAATAAAATTGAAAAAAAGTAAAGATTTGTTGCAACAGGAGCTAAAAAACCATCACAAGGTGTACATTTTCTGGAAAACAACATAAATGTCCATAATTTGAAAAATACAAGACTTAGAATTTGTTGTATATTTTTCTGGCAACTGTTATGATTTGGTCTATCACCCGATTCCGGCTTGACGTCGACTTACGCGACACCTTGTATATGTATATATATACATATATATATATTCAGTGACTTAAGATTGACGAATCCCTGAGGACAGTGATATGTAGGTTGGTCGAACTGTAATAATAGTCAGGAGTTTTGTTATTTAATTCCTTGCACATTTACCAGTATAAAAATCTAAGTACTTTCTTTATGTGTTTTTACCCAAACATGGCTCTACAAATAAAAATGAAAAATGTGTTGAATTCTCTTGCCTTCATACCACAAAACACACTACAAAGCAATCAGAGCTTTGTGCTTGCCTATTGAGCTATATGAAAAAAATTAGTCTTTCAACGTTTAACACATAGTAACTTCTTAAGTATATCCCATAATGCTTCCATCAATTGAAAAATATTTTCCACCTTCCATATTAAATAATTCAGTTTTTTCATTTCAAACATGACAAAGTATTTTTTTAATCAATGAATCAGCAGAGCCACACATTCGAGTCAGATTTTCGCTAGGCGGCAACTGTATTCTGTGTTTAGCTCTTCATAATATTTAAATTATATTTTGAAGGTAATTCAAATATTATCCTATTTCATAGACAATTTTGTTGCCTTTATGGTAGTATAATTTATACATTAGGTTTTTATATATTTTTAAAAGAAAAGCAGGTCCAAACAAAAAAAGATCTTTTTTAAAGAAATACATATTTGCTCCCACTTTGAAGTGAACTTTCATTTCTCTGTGATAAAACACACAGGGAAATGAAAGCTGGTATGAAGTCAATAGAACCCAACACAATTTGTCATTTTGATGTGTAGTGTTATGTTTGAGTGAAAAAATATTAACAATTTTATTAAACAATGTACTTAGACTTTTATACTGTTAAATGCACAAAGAATTAAACAACAAAATTACTGAATCAAAATTTTAGTACGGAGGCGTGTTTTGTTTGTTGTAGTTGAAGTAGAAAGTAATGTATTTTTCCATAACAACAAATGCTAAGAGAAGTACGAAATCGTATCACCCTAATACTTTTGCAAGTAGCAAAATCATTTTGTGTCACGGCGTGGAACATAAAGACGGCAATGACAGAGGAAATGGGGACTTAGAAAATAGTTCCGTGGCGTTGCATGTGTTGAGCTTTATCTGTGCGTAATACATCTGACAACGAGTGAGAACTCTGAACCTTAGAATATAGATACTACAGGAAATCTGATAAGCCGAGTTTACCGTAGTCAAATTCTGGTTGTGTTAGCATCTCCCTTCAAGCAAGGCGAAACAAAAACGTAACGAAAATGTAAAGATACTTGCATAGAAGTGTACGCAAAAGAAATGTTTTGGTGTTGTGAATGCGAAACAGAAACGAATCGTCAGTCCAAAGAGAAGTGAAACTGAAAAGCGTAGACTGTCAGTATTGTGGTAGTTGACATTATATTTCGTAAACTGTACTCTAAATTGTTTCGTTTTGGAACTGAAAATTACGTGAAGTTTACGAAACGCTTTACATGTGGAGTCAATAATTTTTGAAGAAAACAACCAATTTTTCTATTTTAATTTATTTGTTAAAAATAGCATCACAAGCGTTTATTAAAGAACCTCAACTTACGCTACGTTAGGTAGGTACATGGAGTAAAAATAGATTATTGGAATTATCGATAGAGCACAAAATTGCGTAGTAAACTAACAAAATTTCAATAATAATAATACAAGTATAACTACTCAAATTTGTTGAAACTTAAAAATTTTAATAAATAAAAATTAACGCGACGTTTTGCAATTCTAAAGGCCGTATTCACCAAACCATTTAATTGAAATTTAATGTAATTTCTGTGTTAGTACTCCCGTTAGAGTGGGTTGGGGCTCACTTAAATTAAAATTATAGTTATATATGCGTTATTATAACATAAAATAACCCAAATTAAATTTTAATTTAATTTTAAGTGTGCCCTAACCCTCTCTTATAGGAGTACTAAACCAGAAATTAAATTAAATTTCAATTAAATGGCTTGGTGAATACGGCCCTAAGAGTCACAAACAAATTCGTGCATAAAACATCAAGTTAAAGGTCAAAGGTTAATAAGTCCAGAGGTGTACGCTTCCAATACATTTTTGTTTCGCTGTGATTGTAATGTTAACCCGGGGGTTACACGAGATAGTACAGCTTGCATGCAAGTTCAACAACAGGAGGCAGCTCGATTGATGACTTATCATCTTGCATGCAAGTTCATTTATAAAATAATATTGTGACGTAAAGTACTGCGTATAATGGAAAATTATAGCAATAAACGAAGAAGCGGAATGATAAAAACCCTAGACAAAATTAAGAGGAAGGTGTTGGTAAATGATGTAATGCAAAAGATTCCAGAAAATCTAATTTTCCCAGTATAAATTTATCAATTTCTCTCAAGCATTTCTTTTGCGTCATCTTGAAAACTGTGTAATGTCAAATTATACTATCACCTCAGCTGCCATGGTTTTTCATAATGCAAGTTCACTGAAAGCTGAACTGCCAGCATGGCAGTAGAGGTTACACGTGCAAGAAGTATGACAGTGCAGCTTGCATGCAAGCTGTATTATTACGTGTAACCCCCGGGTAAAGGGTTTTGCAAAGTTTACGTTTTCGTTTCATTTCAGGTGTACATACACTCTTCAAGCCTGAAACACAATTGGAGCTTTTCAGCCAGCTTTATGCTCAGCTTCCTGCTAAAGCTGACTGAAAAAGCCGAATTGAACACAACTGGCTTTTTTGACATTTGCAACTTTATCTTGTTTAAGTTGAGAATATTTATTAAGGAACGCAATTTAATGCTTCCGATTTTCCAAAATTACGATAAATGCATACTCTTTTGGATAGTTGGGAGATGTACCAATTATATATAAATATAATACCGAGCTTTTTTTTTATGTCCCACAGAAACTGCTAACCTTTTACTAACTCTATAAGTTTTCTTCCATTTTAACATTTTTGGTAGCTGTTTACTTCTTAAATGTGTCAACAGAAGCAATTCTCATCTAATATTCGACATTAGCACAGTTGGCAACATTAAAGATTCCCTCAAGTTGGTAGTCATTGGGCTTGAAATTCGCAATTTGATCAAATCTCAAGCCAACTTGTACCTGTCAGAAAAGTTAAAGCTCTAATTGTGTTCTTCTACTTTGATTTACATTGTCAACACATCTCAAGCTGGGTGAAAAGCTCCAATTGTGTTTCAGGCCTAAATGCTTAGAGGGAGGTACGTTTTCAATACGTTTTTGTTACGCTGAGAATATAGTGTTCATGTACTAAAGAGCCACGGCTGTATTAGCGAAAAAGCAATTCGTAAAGTTTACGTTTTCGTTTCACTTTTGGTATATACTCTCAAATGCTTAGAGGGCTGTTGCCGCTGTAGTAAAAACTCAGTACAGACGGGCAGTGTCGATTAACGCAGAGAGCGGGGCAGCAAGATATATGGTTGAAAATACTGGAGTTGCTCCCATCAAAAATGCTCTTACCCGTGCTCATAGTATGTGCCACTGCGCCAAGATACCAAGCTGTCAGAAAAGGTAAACAAGTCCTCTATATTACATCGTTTTTGTTACTAATTTCGAATTAATCAATAAAAAAATGTGTGTAAAGTACCCAACAAAATATTTTACAACTATCCTTGCTTAACACGTTGACGGACACTTGCGTCTATAGTCGTCAAAGCGAAGTTCGCTATGTGGCATGACGGCAATAGCCGTCCAAAACGAAACGGTCGTTTTTAGGCGCTACGGCTATAGCGGCACAATTGTGCATTTACCAGTGTACAAGTAGAAGCCTAGTATCATGTTTCGGAAACAATGTTTTAGGTTGAATTTCGTTTTCCACCTGTTAAGGCTGAAACACATTACAATTTAGTGCGCGGCGCGACAACGCGGCAAAATATTAGAGGGTATGTGTTTCCTATTGTCCATCACGCATTGAACGCGGCGCGACAGTGCGGCGAAAATTTTTGCCGCGCAGTCATTTCTAATCCTAAATTTGCTACTCACTTTCAGTGATACCAACAAAAAAATTATATTTGGGGTAGGCAACTTCTCATGAAAATATGTAGTACCAATATAAGAGAGCTGTATCTACACTGCTTAGCTCTTATTGCAATCTGTGTCACAGCGCAGCGGAACAATTTCACTGCTCAATTTGCGGCGATGTCGCGCCGCGCACTAAAGTGTAATCTGTTACAGCCTTTACACGACTTGCAGCTTCAGCATGCACGTGGTTGTAAAGGGAGAAGTACGATCGTGTTTTCTCTTGAATTTACAGTTTTTATTGATACATTTAACGATATTTATTGTTTATACTGGTAAGTATTTGTTTATTATTGATTTTACACTTTAAATAGAAATAAAAAAAAGAAAATTTAGCATTTTTTGATATACTATATTAGCGATATTTATAGTTATACTGTTTACTTTTTGTTTTTATGTTGTGAAAAAGATCATTCTAAGCTGCTGAAGCTTTTTGAGGAAATGAGTAGTGGACAAGTGACAAGTGACAACAGTGAATCCGAATCTGATGGTGGGTGACAGTTGAAAATAACAGTTCGGGTAGTGAAGCTAATGAATCAACTACGGATGGGGAATATGAGGCACCAGAAAAACCAGAAAATGATGAGACATGGCATACCAATACAACACCTATAAGAAACTTTTTTTTTATGCAGATGCCGCTGGGATTCTTTTGAAAAGATATGGGATGACCAAGTAATGGAAATGATTATAAAATCTACGAATGATTACGGCATAAAACTTTACAATCAAACACGGCCACATGCAAGGGATAGTAGTAAGGCAAATTTCAAAAATACTGATACGATTGAAATAACAAAGTTTTTAGGTTTGTGTTTGCTTCAGTCCCAGCTAAAATTCTCCAGCATTAGACAACTATTTTCCATTGATGAAATACATTTCCACCCAGCATTTCCTTCAGAAATGTCTGGAAGGAGGTATGAACAAATATTGAGATGAAGAAGAAAATTCAAACGACCGTTTGAGGAAAATAAAAAGATTTCTTGATTTGCTCATACAAAAGTTTGCGAATGCATATGCACCAAATGAAGCATTATCATTATTTATTATTATTATTATTATTATTATTATTATTATTATTATTAATTACGGGGGATGCAGAAGGGATTTTTGCCTCTCATCTTGTCATTGCGACCTATAAGATCTATTGTGACATTACCTTTTGATGCCCTAGGGCGCCCATTCGAACTTAAGGTCTTTGATCAAGCCTATAATATTCTTTAGGGCCATTTTTCGACATCCTCTGGCAGTGGAAATGCCTTTCCTAGATGTATTAGCCTTATGTGGCACAGAGCTTCACAGTCACATAGGACATGTTCAGCGGATTCATCGTCTTCCATACAGAATCGACAGGTCTCATCATTGACCTTACCCATCTTCTTAAGGTGGTATCTAAGTGGGCAGTGCTCAGTAAGTAGGCCCGTTATGAGCCTTAGTTCCATCCTGCTGAGTGTGAGGAATTCTTTGGTCCTGTGTTGCGAGTACTTTACAAACTTCTTCGCTTGTCTCAGCCCCGGGGTATTTTCCCAGTATTCCTTCTTAGTTCTGTCCTCCCAAAGCCTGATCTGAGCTGAGAGGGTGTCCAAAGACAGGCTCAGGTCCAATAAACGGAGATTTGGCTCCTTCCTTTGCAAGGCGGTCCGCAATCTCGTTTCCCATAATGCCTTCATGTTCTGGTACACAGATCAGTGTCACCCTATTTGTCTCGGCCAGTTGCTTTAAAACAGTAAGACAGTCTCAAACCAGCTTTGACTCAAAGGTAAACGAGTTTAACGCTTTAAGTGCTGCGTGGCTGTCTGATATTATGTATATTTTTGCTCCACGCAAATTTTTATGGATTATTTCGCGAGCGCAGAGTTCTATGGCGTGTATTTCTGCTTGAAAAATGATTGGTGAGGCCCCCAGTGCCTTTGCGAGATGGCACCTTGGCCGATATATGCCCACGTCTGCTTTACCTTCCATTTTGGATCCATCCGTGTACGATTTAAAGGGTCCTTTTTCAAAGGGTAGGTCCCCAGTGTGCCACTGTTGACGGTTCCCCACGATCACCTTAAATGGTGTTTAAAACTTATGGCGCTTCGGCATATCGTCCGAAATTGGGTTAGCCATCGGTTCCTCTATGAAATCCTGGAGGACTTTCAGGTGGCCAACCAGATTATTTGTACTTAGGAGGTTTGCCCTTTGTAGCCTACCATTATCATTAGACGAATCTTTGTTATTATTTCGAGGAAGCCTTCATTTTCGCACGTACATGAAAGGCAAAAAGGCAAAATACGGAATTAAATTCTACGAACTTTGATCAGCCCTAGGTTATGTTTTGAACATAGAAATATACAAAGGCCATCGAGAAAACGATGTGATGCAATTGATGCAGTCATATTTAAACAAAGGCTATCAATTGTTCATGGATAACTATTACAACAGTCTACCTTTATCTAACAAATTACTTAGCAAAATGATACATATGACCGGAACTCCTCGTGTAAATGGGAAGGGTCTGCAGCAAGAAATAACACGTCGTAAGCTTAGAAGAGGAGAACATGTATGGCGACGCCAAAATCAGACAAACGTGTCCAAATGGAAAGAAAAACGGGTTGTGCCATGTCTAACAACAGCTCACCACCCAAGTATGATAAACACAGCTAACCGGCGACAACAGGAAAAGAGAAAACCAATAGAAATAGTGAATTATAATCAGAATATGTCAGGTGTTGACAAAGCAGATCAGATGATGTCCTCTTATTCCTGTCCACGAAAAACAATTAGATAGTATAAAAAGGTAATCTTTCATCTACTGGATGCAGCAGTGTGGAATTCTTACTACATCTTTAAAGAAAAGACAGGTTCTCAAATGAAGTTTATAGAATACAGGGAAGCACTCATACGATCTCTAACTGGTATAGATTATAAACAGGATGAAAGGTCTTTGGTTCAATTTAAACGTGCACGAATCCAAACTAATGAAATCAACGACAATGGAACACAGCATTTTCCTGAGAAAATTTCTCATCCTGAAAATTGTAAGCGAAAATCATATTTTCAGCGTTGTAAACAAAGTTATAAACAGGGAATAAGGAGGGAAACATTATATTGCTGCAAGAATTGCATGTCAAAACCTGCACTGTGTCCTGCACAATGCTTTGAAACATGGCATACCGAAAATAATGTGTAATAATTATAAAATTATAACAAATCTTTTTGTCATTTATTTATTTTTGTTTGATTATAAACTAACATTTCGTGTAAAAATCGCAAAAATACTTTGTTGCACACAAAAAATTGCTTATTTGAGTCATTAAACCTGTCATTTACGTTTTTAACTTTTTGCTGTTATAGCCGCCATCGTCCCATTACTTAGTGTCTAGAGTCCGCTGGCGCCATGACGGTTATAGCCGTAACTTAATTAAAGTTGCTGAATTAATCAAAATTAAATTTATTTAAGCAGAATGAGTAAAACTATACCTACTTCTAATATTCTAAAATTTAAAAAAAACATATAGTGTTAATTTTCGAACTTCACTTGTTCCTACTGTCCGTCAATGTGTTAAAAATGATTTCCCACGTCATGGATTGGTATTGCTGTGGCAATTTTTCACCGAACAATTCATTCTGAAAATACATGAACATCACTTAGAAATTTATTACTTTAATATCAACACATAATTACTTACAATCTTTATTTTACTTAGCAATAGTTTTCAAGAAATTATCTTTCACTTTTCACTTATTTTCACAAGATTCAAATTCTTTCAAATTAGGCAAACTTCGTTTTCCAGTAACAGTAAAAATTTTTAGTAGTGTCAAGAAGACAGAAAAAAAAGAACAACAATATAATATAATATAAGTATCTAAGCTAGCGCTGCATGAATTAATACATTGTTCGTTGCCCGGCAAGTAATCAGATCTGAACAATTATGCAACCATAATTATCACATATACATAAATGAAAGCGAAACAAAAACAAAAACACAATAAGGTGGGTGACTAACATAAATAGAGCTTGTGTGTACATTCGCTTCTTAAGTTACTACTTAATTATTGATGGACATAAATTGTAAAAATAGTACGATATTTTTGCCCTCCATATAGCTTACAGCATAAACAAACAAACGAAGTAACTTAATTATTTCCAAATTAAAATAGGTATCACAACCCTGAATTCATTTTTTTGTTATTATATTACAAGATTAAAAATAAAGATTTGCCCTCTACCTCGATAGTGGACCATAACCCAAAGCCCCGAGCTTGCACAGCTTCACAGCCTAACCAGTCAAAATTGGGAATTCAGTACCTAGGAAAAACAGAGCGATGGGGAACTAAGATTTGTGAAATTCGTGAATAGGATAAATTAAAAACAAAAAAACTTATTTTTTTTTTAATTAATTAAAATGAAAGATTCAGAATTGTATCATCTTTTACATTTTAAGCATGTGCTGCAAAATTCGTTTCCTCCAACCAAAATCTTTCTCCTGATAGGCTTATTACAGGTGATCGATTATTGATTTATTAAAGTTCTCTGGCCAGCAAGTTCACGAAGCCTTGCCACAGAGATCGCTTCGTGGAGTAGCGTAATTCACACACACACACACAAAAAAAAACACAAACTTCAGAAAATATTAAATAAAGATATCCACAATATTTTTAAAGAAAATGCTCATGCTTAATAATAAAAAATAATGAAAGTGTCGAATATTATGCATTTAATAAAAGAGAAAAAGAAACCAATGAAATCACTATTCCAAGCTCACATATACATATGTATCTATATGTAAAAAAAAACTTTTTCCATGTAAAATAAAATTCTTCTGTAGAATTTCAGTATTTCAAGCGGGCTGCCGATTTTTATTTTTGTTAATTCTTACTGGCAAGCGTGATGAAATGAAAGCAGTTTAATTAGTATTGTCTTACGAAGCCGCGATAAAAAATAGTACTCCATCCTTCAGAATAATTTTTGGCTTTTGATGGCTTGAGGACGAATATGATAGTGCTGGGAGTGTGTGATTAAATTGTCTGCCACGAAGGTCCTGGTCGAAGTCTTCTCTTTGTCTTCGTTCTCTGGATTTCTGAACCGTCTTGTTGAGGTAGGGATGAAGCCTCGCAAGGGTCCCACGTTGAGCGCTCTGGCGCTTAAACTTTCATTATCTCCTCTAAGTACTTTAAAGTACCCGGGCTTATTTTTTTTTATTATAAAACTTTTTATTATTATTATTTGTTTATATTTCTTTATATTTTAGGCACTGATTATTTTGGTACGTAATACCGCTGCCACCAGTTGTTATGATCCGAGTGCCGTGCTCCGAGAGAAGAGCACTCGACTTTAATTACCTTTAAGTAGTTGTCGCCAATTCGGGGTTTGAAGTAAAAAGAAAGTTCTCCTTCTAAAGACGTTTTTATTTTCACAGTTCTTGCTGTTACAATATTCTTTTATTTTCCATAATTTTTGGTGTTACCATACTCTTTTATTTTCCACAATTTATGCTGTTACAATACTCTTTCATTTTCCACAATTTATGCTGTTACAATACCCTTTTATTTTCACAATTTATGCTGTTACAATACTCTTTTATTTTCACAACTTATGCTGTTACAATACTCTTTTATTTTCACAATTTATGCTGTTACAATACTCTTTTATTTTCCACGATTTATGCTGTTACAATACTCTTTTATTTTCACAACTTATGCTGTTACAATACTTTTTTATAACTTTTGTCTAAGACTTTTTATATTTTTCCGAAAAAGTTAACGAAATTTACTCCCGAACTGCCCTGCTCGACGTTTTACAATGTAACTCCCCGAGGTTTGGGCTTGATGGCTCTAGGTATCCACGATTGCTTCAAAAGCTTTTTTATTGCTTTTATTGTCTTCTCACGACGTTGAAAAAACGTACGTGAGAAAATGCAAAAAGTTTTGATGCGAGCTATATGCATCAATGAAAACTGTAATCCGATATGCCCTTGTGCGCCCATCTTGAAATATTAATTTTAAGAGGGCGCGAATTGTGATAATTGTATGTATGTATGTACATTCAATTAGATTGAAGGAAGTAAGTAATGTACGTATGTACAATGCACATACGGGAAAATAAGTAAGACGACACTGTATGTAGGTAAGTATGCATACCGTGTGAGTGGAATGTGTGTCTGATAACGAAATGCAATTTATGCTAAATTGCATTTGGTTATAATATGGGAATGCATTTCTAAATGCATTTTAACTTTTATATGAAATTTTGAATGAAATTTAAATTGAAATGTTTTTTTTTCAGGGTCAATTAATGGTACATCAATATATCGTATTGCACGATACATTGATGTATTGGTATTATGGCTGTGATTCGGGGCAAAGGTACCTGAATCACAACAGCAGTGTCCAAACATATAGTGAAAAGCGAAACACTATTTTTGGTTGGATCCTTCCAGGATCAACGAATGAGATATTAAATAATAAGGTAGAATGTTTAACTTTCACCACTACGATTTGAATGCACAACTGAAGCGATTTTGGAACGTAGAAGAGCTCCCAACACAATCCCCACTCAACAAAAGTGAAAATGAATGTCAAAACGATTTTAAAACCATATTTCAACGACTAAGTAATGGAACATATCACGTAAATATACCATTCGTATTCAACGAAGCTCCCACCCTGGGACAATCAAGGCCACAAGCATTTAAGAGATTTATGAATCTACAAAAACAGTTTTCAAAGAGTCCTAAATACGAAGCAGATTACAATGATGACTATATATAAGGTGGGCATATGTAGGAAGTTAAACCTCCAAGTAATAATAAACCACACTACTACATCCCGCACCACTTAGTGTTTAAGGATAGCACTACAACCAGGCTACAAGTGGCATTCATCGAGTTAGCTAAAACAACGAATGGAAAGTCAACTGGCAGAATATGAAAGAAAAATTTTCCACTAGCTTCAAGGGTTAGACATACTGTCTTCTACGTCGACGATTTATTTACAGGTGTTGATGATGTCACCGAAGCTAAAAGGATGCAAACAGACCAACTAAATATGATGAAAGCTGGCGGCTTTAATATGAGGAAGTGGGCAGTAACGAACCAAAGTTGCTGGAGGACTTTCCAATGGATTGTCGTGAAGTCATTAGTAATTTCTAATTGTAGCAAAAATGTTGATGCAAACGCTATTGATTACAAGTTCCTCTTGGGATAATCCAGTTGCAGATAACTTTCACACCTATTAGGAAAACTTTCAGAATGATTTAAAACATGTGCTATTAGTAAAAATTCCATGTTGAATTCATTATTCTAAAAACACAACTATGCAATTACACGTCTTTTACGATGAATCTCAGGGGACATATGCATATGTGTTGTACTTACATATGCATATGTGTTGTACATACTTACGAGTTGAGAATACTGATGGCAATATACCTACAACAGCAAAGGCATAGTGAACACCTGTCAAGCCCATGATGATACCACGTTTAGAATTGAATGAAGCAGCAAAACGTTCCTGTATTTTCATCGTCAGATTCGACGATTGCCCTTCAATGAATTAAGGCCCATTCATCTAGATAGAAATCATACGTAGCCAACCGCGTTGTTGAAATATTAGATATTTCAGATAGTGGCAATAAGTTTCCTTTTATCAAAATTATTGAAGTTTTTGTTGGCACTTGATGGAACTTGTTAATAGTATTCATGTTTAAAAAAACAATTGAAAAATAAAACACTTGTTTCCGTTCCACAAAAAATGTTTCTTTAATTTTATTGAATTATTAAAGTTATGCGACGCGTTTCGCCCTATTTAGGCATCCTCAAGCGATGGAAAATATTGTGAGACTGACTCAGTAGCAAATTCAACAAATCAACCAGTAATCATTAATACATACATAAGAGGAATTACAATGTCTCTTTCTAATACAGTATAAGTAAGAACCACAATTTTTATTACTTTGTGAAATTTGTTTTAATTAAAGGACTGTTATTACGAAAGTCTAACTGGTCATTCACCAAAAATGAGCCTTTATTTTTCTCTTTTTTAATTTCTAGGATTTCATATTTGTCTAGAACTTTGCCTCCATATAAATTTCGTAATAATTTAACGTTATCAATTGATGTAGTGTGACCTTGGTCAATTAAATCCTTACATAAACCAGACGTTGTTCTATTGTTTCTGGCTGCAGAAACGTGTTCTAAAAATCTGGTTTTTAGTGACCTCTTAGTTTTTCCTACACCTTATACTATACACGCCACTTCTTTCAATATCCTGAACTATAGGCTTTATTTTATTATTTATTAATAATTTACCCAGTGTTCTATTGGTGAAATAAACCGGCTGAACATTGCGAGATGATAATGTTTTGTGCATTTTGTCTGAAACTCCACCAACATAAGGGATCTTTCTCCAAATTTTATTACTTCTGTTTCGGGTCGTAGGGAATGCTAATCTAAGAACAGAAAATCTAGATTTTTATTTTAATAACTTATGGATGAAACTTTTTGAACAACCATTACCGGTTGCGATTTTAAAAATTATATTAAGTTCTTTCTTGAAGTTGAACCTACTTAGAGGAATATTAATCAATCGATCAATCATAGAATGAAAGGCAGAACTCTTTATGTTATGAGGATGATTAGAAGAAGAAGGAATTACAGTATCCGTAAAAGTTGGTTTGCGATATATTTCATAGACAAATTTTTTATTTTTTATTGTAATCGTGATATCTAGGAAGTTTAATTTTGTACCTTCATATTCAAGTGTAAATTTTATGTTATCATCTAATTTATTTAAAATACTGTTTAAAAAAACATTAAGTTGTCGCTCAAACCCCGTCCACACACAGAACACATCATCAACATAACGATACCAGCATAAAATCTTATTAACCAAATCAGAGTTATTATTAAAAATGTTATGTTCTATGAAGTCCATGTACAAGTCAGCCAAAAATGGCGACAGAGAAGCACCCACGGCTAAGCCTTCTGTTTGGATATAGAACTTGTCATTAAAGAAAAAGTAATTTTGATTAAAGCACGTATTCAGACATTCTATAAGTTGAGAAACTTTTTCTGTATTTAAAATTTTTTCACGAATTCGACTATAAAAACTTGGTTTTAACTTATTAACTGGGATCGATGGTAATAGGTTACAAACATCAAATGAGACCAGTTTAGCATTAGGTGGTAACGTAATGCAATTAATTTTTTTTACTAGGTCAATTGTATTTAAGTTTCCACAAATCATAGTTCAGCAGGGCCGCGTCTAGAGGCAGTTTATCCGCAAATTTACAGAAAAAAAATTTTTTGGTTATGGACCATCGTGGCTTGCGGCGTCGTTTGCTGGACTGGAGGATTTTTTCGGGCGCCAATTGCTTCGGCCTGTTGAAACTTTTATTTATTTATTTATTTATTTATTTATTTTTGGAAGTTTAAGCGATAGTATAACAGACATAATATAAATCCTTTTACATACTACCGGGAAAATATTAAAGCAAAACAGTTATTTTTGAGTAATTAATGTGAGTTAAGAAGCTATGGAAACAATACTAAATTTGAATAAATTCAGGAACAATTAATTATATAATTAAGATATACCTAGATACATGTTATCAGGAAACAATATATAAGTTCATTTTTTTTTTTTTTTTTTTTTTTGTAAAAAACGGAAAGATGAAGATCTTCAAGGAGGGAGAGAGCGAGTTTTTATTATATCCAAAGTAGAGCACTTTGAGGAAGAAAGGCTATTTCCGAAGAGGTCAATGGAATTAAATATATTATTGAGTTGTTTCTGGATTCTGTATAGAGGTGATTTGTCTTTAATGTTTGTCCTGGCGCTTTCGAGATTAAATGTAGGGGTACGGCGAGATTGGATAGGTGGAACGTTATACGCTAATTGTGCATTAATATCTGTGCTATCTATGAGGTTATGGGTAATTTTTAGTAGAAATAATTCGTCAATATAAGCTCGACGATCTTCGAGGCTTAATAATGAGTACTTACAAAGTCTTTGCGGATATTCTACATACATGCGATCGAATTTGTAAGTAAGGATCCTTGTAAATCGTTTTTGAACTCTTTCTATTGTGTTTACATAGACTTGATAGAATGGATTCCAGATAACGGAGCAGTATTCTAGGGTACTTCTGACTAAGAAATTATAAAGAGTCAAAAATGAGAGTGGTGTTTTAAAAGATTTACATCTACGAAAAATGAAGCCTAATAACTGGAAAGATCGCCATGTTATTGCATTAATGTGTTTGTTAAATAATAATTTGGTGTCGAATGTAACTCCTAAATCTTTTATTTCTGTGACACGTATTAAGGACAAATTTGAAGTATGATAATCATAGTAGAGTGTATTTTGTTTTCTGGAGAATGTTAAGCAACGGCATTTATTGATATTTAAAGGGAGCTTGTTCATTATACACCAATGATGAAGGTTATTTAAATCATTTTGTAATATTATGCAGTCATCAATAGAGTAAATAATTTTAAAAATTTTGGTATCATCAGCATACAACAGGCATGGAGATTTTATTGTTAGTGGAAGATCATTAATAAAGAGTAAGAAAATGAGGGGGCCAAGCCTTGTTCCTTGGGGTACACCAGATGTTTGGGTGAAGGTATATGACTTAGATCCATTAAGAACTACAGACATGCTCCTATTTTTTAAATATGAGTTAAACCAGTGAACTAAATTTTTATGGAAGCCAAGTCTATTAATTTTTTTTTAATATAAGTAGATGGTCTATTTTATCAAAGGCCTTAGAAAAATCTGTGTATATTGTATCGACTTGTAAGCCTTTATCTAGAGCTTTTGCAATAACGTCAGTGTACAGGGCTAAATTGGTAGAAGTTGAGCGATGTGGAAAAAAACCGTGTTGATAGTTACTTATTAAGTGTTTGACTTAGAAGAAGAGCTGGTCGTAAATGATCTTTTCAAAAACTAGTGATAAACTATTTGATTTACTTATTGGGCGATAATTCGTTATTAATTTTGGGTCGCCTGCTTTAAATATGGGGTTAATAAATGAGTTTTTGAACTTGTTTGGGAAAATACTTTCGGATATGGACTTATTGAAGAGATGTGAAATGGGCGTTGACAAATTATGTGCACAATTTTTTAAGAATATATTCGGTAGTCCGTCCGGGCCAGCTTTTTTATTAATATCAAGTGAACTTAATACCTTGTTAACGTCTTCTGGTGTGCAATGAGAAATTACTATATTTTCTGTGTGTATAAATTCGTTAAACGAGCTATGGGTTAAATAATTGTTGGTGTTATTATACACTGATTTAAAATAGTCAGCAAATAGATCGCAAGTTATTTGAGGCGATGAAGACGTTACATTGTTATAAGACATTTCGGTGGGGAAGGAATTGGTTAATTTCATGCTCTTTGTATGAGAGAAGAATACTTTTGGAGCGCTTGTGACGTTTGATTCGATATTTCCTATATGTTTTTTATAACAAGCTTTCATTAGCAGTTTCACTCTTTTTCTCAAAAATGAAAACGTTAGATAGTCATCGGGGTTCTTATAACGCTTATAGACTTTGCTATATTTCGTTTTCAATTTTATTGCTGAGATAAGACTATATGAAAACCAAGAAGGGTATCTATTTGATTTACGATGTTTCTCTGGAACATGTGCTTCAATACATGAATTTATAATACGATAAAGTTGTGTGCAAGCTTGGTGAGTATCTAAAGTATCTATGATAGAGAAATCAGTTTGGGATAGGTACGCGTTTATTCTGTTATAGTCAGCACTGAAAAAATTAGTTTTAAGATTAGGTTCTCATGAACGAATCGCAACTTATTAAATTTTACAGAAATATCAAGTGGTGGATGATGGGGGTCAATTTTTGAGATAGGTGTTAAGGAACGTTCTACTTTTATGTCAGCACTGCTGAGATTGGACCATATCAGGTCAAGTAATCTGTTGTTTACATTTGTATGCGAATTATGTTGTTCTAGAGAACTAAACGGCATATCATCTAATAGAGTTGAGGATATTTTGTTTAAGCTACTGAGACTCTTCATAAAAAGAGTATTTTGGTCTAAATGCCATTCTATAGAGGGAACATTAAAATCTCCTAGCACAATGATTTTTGAATTAGGTTCGACCTTTTGAGAGACGATAGTAATGCTGTTCATAATTTCCTCATAAATATTTAATGTACTTTGGGGTGGAATGTAGAGACAACAAATATAATGACTATAGTTTTCAACTTTAATTTTAACCCAAACTACTTCATGAGTTAATTCAACTTCAGGTAATCTTATTGAATCGAAGCACATCTGTACGGCAATTAAGCATCCACCACCAATATTAGCATCAAGCGTGTTGTGCCTATCATGTCTGAATACAACATATCGATTATCGAAAATTTCACCACTATTAATTCCAGGATGTAAAAAAGTTTCACTTAGACAAACCACCTCATAGTTATTACTAAGTAGACTAAGTCTAACCTCCTCGGTTTTTGTCCTAATTCCTCGTATATTTTGATAGTATGTAGATATTGACATTAATGATTTGGTTTAGATTTGCGGATAATATAATCAAAACTCGCTTCATCTTTTATTATATATGCTGGAGAATTATCATTTAATTTTATATAAATTTTTCCGTTTTTCACCCAATTGTATTTAAAAGAATATTCTATCTTAAATTTTCTAACTTGATAAAGTAACCTACGATTAGTATTAGACAAAAGTTCACTTACATAGATTTTACTAGCATTATCTGAGAAACCTAATTCACTAGCAGTTAAAGTAGTTGGTGTTGTTTTGAAAGCAATTAAAAGTATATTTCTAAGATAATCGGATTTATATTTAACTATGATGGGTTGAGATGTTGTTGCATTTCCTTTAGCTCTGGAGCGATACGATTTGATGATATCACCTTCTTCCAATGGGAGGTTTAAATGAGCATATAGTCTCTTAATAATGTCCAATGTATCCTCTCCGTCAGTTTTTGGGACCTTGGTAACTCGAGCAAAAGTACTGAGGGATTGATTTTCTATCTTATTTAAACGACCCTTTATGTTAGAAACCTCTTTGCGAAGATCCGAGTTTTCAAGTTCTAATGCGGTTATTTTGCTTTGGTGCTCTTCAACAATTTGAGTAATTTCATTACTTGGTCGAGGCCAGAAATTAAAGAAGAAATTGATTTGTTCAATTCAATATGCTTTTGTTTAAGAGTAATGATCTCAGTGTTCATTTTAGTAATAACGGCTTTTAAATCATTTGTTTCTGAGTCAGCTTCAGGGTCACCATACGCAATTGATTTGTTTGCTACATCACTACTGCATGATGAGCACCGAAATGCAAGCATACCACTTTCAAAGTCACTAACAAGGTCTGATGAAATTTTACCGCAAGTAAAGTGATAATATTGATTGCAGCCAGCACAGCAGACGCCTTTGTTAGATCTATTCACATTGTTGGTGCACAAAACACATTTGATAACCATCGTAGTAGGAAAATATTTTAAAAAACAAAACAAAACGAAAAATGCCTTTGATCACTACTGCAGTTCAATTGCAAAAATAAGTCTGATCACTCGAATTTAAGTAGGTATGTATGCCGTAATAAAAAAATATTTTAACAGAACAAAAAAAAAAAATGCCTTTGATCACTACTGCAGTTCAATTGAAAAAAATAGGTCTGATCACTACGGATGCTACTCACAAACTTCCATTTACGGACAGTAAGGGATTAACAATACGATTCTGTGGAAGATTGGACAATGCTTTAACATCATATACAACAAAGCATCCAATCATCTTGCCAAAATATAATCATTTTACATCATTCATTATAAAACATTAGATGGCGAACCATCATTACCCTTGAGCATGAGTCGCAATTAGTATTGGATTCTAAATACAACCCGGTGAATTACAAGCAGCCCAAATATAACCAAACCTTTTACTATGGTTGGTATTGATTATTACATATACACTTTGAACTAGTGTCAGATTTGAGGTCTTTCTAGCAGCTTTAAAAATATTCTTAGCCAGACATCCTTTCAGATTGCGACACTTACTTCGTCGGAGGTAAATCGATGCTACAAAATGACCAGCAGTTCCACATTTTGGAGGAATCCGGGCAGCTGGTATGAAATCTATCACATTGAATATAGAGTGATATTCACGCCAATTGAAGCCTGTTTAAATTCGTGGCAATTATGCAACATATGCTACCCACCATTACGCATAATTGATCAAACATATCCAGGAACTGACGGATTGGTACGAGTTGTTTAAATACGAACTAGGTATAGCATGTTGCAGTGACCCAAAGCCTTTATGTTATTTGTCATTCGTGTCGTTTTGTGATTGTTCCTTCTTACGTTGAACTTAGTTACTCAGCACAATTTTAGATGTCTATTAATGAGAGTTACGATGAAGATGTACCATGCATCCACGAAGACATTCAGTTTTCTCCTCACAGGAGTACAATAGATAGCAAATATGTACATAATACATATTTTTAGTAAAATAAATAATACACGGAATTAATCGAGTATTAACACAATATGAATAATAACAAACAGCGAAAACATTAAACTATTTCATTCACATATTGTAATTAAAAAATATGTAAACACTTCATTTCAAAAGCTTAGATTTTAGCTAAATAAATTTGACAGTTGCAGGCAACTTTCTACACATTTCTCGCAAATTTATATGGTTCGTACCATACACATAAACACCATATGAAAAGTGTTATTCGTCTCGATCATAAATTTATGTATGTGCAAATTAATTGAAACAGAGTCTTAAGTTTCCAACACCAAAAATTTACTAACTAACAACGCACAAGCTCCCAAGTAAATCCATTTATATTTTAATGGCAAGCGTGTTTTTGTTCTAACTTCAAAGGTAAAAAGTAACGAGTAGGTTTTGGAAAAATGAAATGAGTATACTGAATACAGTTGATTTCTAACATATCTGGTAAAACAGTAACGAGGACTTTTGAAAAATGGATATCATTACTTCGGATTAGATGAAGTAATGCGTACCAAAGTAACAAGTGGATACTATTCGCACATATGCATAATAGATTCGTATCGGTCACAGAATTCATACGCAAAAATTATTGACGGTTTAATTTAAGTAAATTTTTAAAATGAATAGATTGAGAACGAATCTTACTTTTTTTTACAAACAGATTGTTTTTAACCACTCAAAACATAAAAAATTCATATATAGATTGTTTTTCTTTTAAAAACCTCAATACTTCGTCTGAATATCTAGGTATTTCTAAGAGATGCAGCAATATATGTACTACACGGTTTGTGATAACATAAATGTACACTAATTTATGCCCCATTCCTTCTAATATATGTATGTTTACCAAGTTTATAATTTCTAGGATTAATTACTTCATATTTATGTACAGATTTAGACACTTTTTAATCTCAAATATGAGGGAAACCCCCTATCAAATTAAACGCTTATTCAAACTCGATTTCTAAAGTCATGTTCTGATTTTTTGACAAAAAAAACAACGAATCAACGGTTTAATGAGTTTCGCGTGTTTACCTACATAAATCAACAAAAACCCTAAAATGTCATACAAACAGCAAATAAATAATACAAATAATAAAATAATAATAAAAAGTACGAAACCCCAAATTTAGCAAATAATAAGTAACGCAAATTGGACTGTTTTAAGTTTTATTTTCGATGAAAAAATAAAACTCAATCGATTAAGATTATTTCCGATTTCAACTTATAAAAATCAGACGAGTTTTATTTTTGAGCGGAAAAAATAAAACTCGGGAGAAGAAGAAAAACTTACATGTGAGTTTCATTCTTCATTGGAAGGAGTGAAACTCAGATTTAATGATTATTATAGTTATAATAAAATTAAAACTCAAATTTGGTAAATTGAAAAATAAGATTTAAATGCTGATGCTTATTTATGCTTTATTATTTTAATCATAATGAGATATGTAAAATTGTCTAATTTATTATGTGTCTAGGCTTACTGTAAACGATTTTTGAACGCCTATCAAAGAAAATTAATTAACAAGTCACACAGTAGAACAACAAAAATATTGAATGCCCGGAAAAATACTTCCCGTATAGTTCAACAAAATTAATTTTCATCTGGCATTCAAAACATTCAAAGTAATCGTGGTTTAGAAAAAAGAGCGTTTTCTTATAACTCAATTCGTTTCTTGACCCAATAATTAAAACATGCCCTTACGCATGGAAAAACTTAACATAAATAAATCAAGAGAACATCAAAAGGAAGGAAGCAAAAACAGTTACTCACATAACAACCGCAAGCTAATAGAAATCGTAAACGCATTAAAGACAATCGAGATATCGACCAATCGCCCAACAAGTATAAAAACCAACCCAAGAAACATGTTACTAAGGCTACCGCAATTAGAACTACTTCAACGATTTATAATAATAATAATTAATTGAATTAAGCGGTACCTACACAAGACTATACAGTCTTTTGTATAAGTACACTAGATATCTTGGATGGAAACAAGAGAGAAATTGAAAATAAAGTTAATAAAGTTAAGTGAAAAGTAGCTAGTATATATCCCTGCAAACATTTTAGCGGAGAACTCGCTTTCTCGAAGTAATCTCGAATTAAGAAATAAGTGAGGTTTTCGAAATTCCCTCGAATTCCTTCATTTCTTTGATTCTGTTACTAATGATAGGATAATAAAAAGCTTAGTACGGCAACTCCGCTTTTTTCCCAAGATTTATCTATTTCTCTGATTTCGGCATGCATATAACGTCGGCTTTACTGCGAGATTCTTTCGTTTCTCTGAAAATCACGTACTGATATGCTCAAAACAAAAATAATTGGTTTGTTTAATGGCATTTAACAGGGAATAGTGATAGGGTAAACGCACCACCGGCCATCACTAATTCCCGGCCACCTTAGCAAAAGTACCAAAATAAATCCATCAATTTATATATTAAAACCTTTTGAAATGTCTCAATAAAAAAATTGGTTTGATATCTAAGTATTACAAAAGTTTTAACAATATATTGCGCAATCCTGATAGTGACGTTTCATCTTATTTTTAAATGCGCGGAAATGACTTTATCGTCTTAATTTTGCTTAAGTGATGCGCGACTTTTATTTATCAGAAAAAAAAAGCTATTTAAGTGGATATTTTTCTATCAGATACCTGTAAAGCTGATAAATTGGGCGGAAAATAACGAAAAATTACTTAGTAATAACAAAATTATCCTGGCCGGTTTTTGAAACAGTTTTCGGTTGAATTTTTAATAGTCAGCCAAAGATGGCCGGATTTTAGATTTCATGTACTAGATACCAGCCAATTATTTACAGAAGGAAAATAATTTAATTAAACAGTTATTATGAATATTTTTTTCAAAATCAGAAGGATGTTTTATTAATAAACGAAATTAATTTATATATAAAGTTAATATTATTATAAAATCCGTTGAAAACGTTTGTCGTGTCCCAAGAGCAATCAAATAACGAAAACTATTAATTAAAATCGAATGAATGAAACGCTCGAATTTATTTAACAACTTTACTCTTTATTTTACCGTCAACTGACCTATCATAACAATCTTAACGTATTCCGAACTGATCGGACACTTGACACCACTATGACTGAATACTGAACGGCACTCACCAGACCAGTCATTGGTCTTTTATGCCCCAATATTCGGAAGTAAGCTCTCTTTGCTCACAACGCGGATGTAAACAAACGACATAACCTTGTCGTTTGCTCTACCGGTTGCAGCACCTGAGTTGCTTAGTAGTAAAACAATCGCCTTACATAATAATTACCATGCGAGGTTAATTATTATTGTAATCGTCGATTGCCCCACTAAGCGCTCATCGCCACCAGATGTTGGGCTAATCAGCAAAACATTCTACGGTTGCAGAACAATTCCATGCGAGGTAATTGTTTAGCAATCACTGATTATTTTACCAGATGTGCCTTTGGCTGTTGGAAGAATCTTCCGTATCTTGGGTCATAACATCACTTCTCCCTTGGAAAAACTAGTTTCCGCAGGGAACTAGGTCGGGAGAATGCGACAGTCTTAATTAAAAAACTGAAAATATCTTAAACCGTGGTTCGGTTCAGATTCCTGTACATTTTTCATTACATACTTACTATCTACATTTTCATATTTTCTTTTTCTTAAATTTTTTGATTTTACATCATTTCACATCTTTTCGCTCGCATTTCATTTCTCTTTTAATTTTCTTCTCTTTAATTTCTATCTTATTATCTTCTTTCAACATATTTATATTGTCTTCCAAATTATTTTAACCCCTTTTTTCTTTTAATTAAAATTTGATGATTTACCTAAAAAAAATCTTAATTAATTCACAAGCATTGTAATATTATATGTATAATCTTCTTTCGATTGTTTTCTTATTTTCAAATTTGCTCTTTTTTCTTTCTCCTTCAAACATCTCACAAAATATAGAAAATTATTTCTATTACATATTCTTCTTGCTATTACATATTCTTCTTATATATATACTTTTTTTATAGTAAGGTCAGTATTTCATTGACACATATACCTACTCTTCCTAATCTTCATCATTGATTAAAATAACAAACTTGAATTCAGCTATTACTTAATTTATCAATTATCATTCTTTCTTTCTTCGTTTTCTTTTACATTTGTCATAATATGTTTCCCTTTATTATTTCCTTACCACACCTCTTTTTTTTCATCTTACCGCATATCTTACACTACAATCTTGCGTAATAATATTCTCTCTTTGATTTTTAAATAATAACTATAATCTTTCAAAATTGTTTCATACTTGCTCTTAGGAGAAAATGGTTGCTATGATACATTCTTATCAAATTTATACTCTTATTTCTATTAGTATATACAAGCTTCGCTTATCCGACATAACTACCATAATTTTTACACTACAAATTTACTACATCGCATAATATAACTATACCTTGACTTTCGGCTCTTTAATACAATTAGAAACCTTAAATTTACTGTAGTCGCTCCAAATGGTGTTCATAATGGTTTGGTCTGTCGATGCCTGCTTCGACTTGCTGCTGTTCTGCATTACGAACTTGGAGTATGATGCCCTATAGTGGGTAGAACCTCTAGTATATTGCTGTTGATTTGAGCTTGCTGTTTTCCAAATATCTACTGATCTACTGATTTTGTGCTACACTTATTTCAGCTTTTGTAATATTAATACATATTACATACATATTTACATCTTGTAATGCAAAATTTACGAGTCGCATGTTAACCACTTTTTCAATAATCGGAGCTATCAATATATTTTGATTCTCATTGAATCGACCATTCCAGATCTAAGTTCCACATTAACATTTTCAGTGGCATTTATACACCGCTTTTTGTTACAGACGCTTCTCTAATTTTATTACAATAGACGGGACAAAAAAATCGTTGCTCTTATTTTCGACGTTTTAAGAGGATATTTTGTTCCAGGAGATGATTAACACTCAATGTAGAAATTGTCTCGATTATGTAGTTGCCATGGGGTTCGGTGGGTTGACAATCATATTTGTAAAAACATTATCTATCTTTTATTGATTCTCTTTTTGACACGATCAAGTTCTCCCAATTATATTGAGAGTCCACGCGAACTTTAAGATTTGTGTCTTTTTGTTATATCTCATTGTATATTAGTAGGTGTACCATATTACAGACCTCTCAACATAAAATTATGCGCTAGTAGTTCCGTCAGGTTCCCCAATTGTAGCTGTCCAATAAAGGTTCCTCTAAGATGTAGCTATTGTTTTTTGCCTTCTCACTGCTGCTCGGCATCTATGTGGATCACATATGTGTCGGCTTCACTGTTACAGGAATAGTGTATATCTTGCGCATGTTCAATTGATTATTTCACTCATCTTCCGGGCGTAAATTATCCGTGGATGTAACTATCCAAGGCTCAAAGACACGAGCATAGTTATCCTTGTCCACTGCATCTTACTAATTTCTTGTACTTCGCTCGTACTCCGATCTTCGTTTCATAGATCCTCTCCTTCTGCTGCCGCCTGTGCTCTGGAAGTTTTGAATATATTTATCGATCTTATCTATACCTATTTAACCTATGGCAACCCTTTTATTTTTCTCTATGCCATGTACATTTTCAATCTTTTTCTTCTATCTCTTGATTCTTTTGTAACTTTATTTCTTTTACTCTAATTATCATTAACCTCTTCGTTTATTTTTCACCATTTTAATATTATATTATTTTCATTATTCGTTTTTGTTTTTTTCTTTCCTACTTTAGGTTTGATCTCAATTTTTTGCCTTCATAAATTTAATATTCTTATAACTATATTCTTCTTGTTATTTTGTGTTCTATTCAATCTGCTCATTCTCTTTTTTTCAACTTCTTTTTTAACTCTCGTATTCAGCTTTTTTTTTAAACTTTTTCTATTTTAGAGATTTCAAATTTATATATTTTTCATTACTCTCACATTTTTGTTTTTTTTTTATTTCTGTTAAAGGCATTACCTTACCTCCTTACCTTTATCTATAAATTTACCTGCTTGTTGTTATGGTTCGCTCTCAAGTAAAAACAGGCCCTTCACTACCATCAGAACTCCTTTTATATCCCTTCTCGGTCTGTAAGTCTGTAAAGTTATATAATTTAAATTTTGATTTTAAAAAATCCGCCCCTCCAAAATCTTCCAGAGTTTGAAGGCCACTGCTGAGGAGATCCTCGACCTAGCGTTACGTTTCCCGAACATTTACCAATACTTACCTCATTAGGTGTCATGAAAGTTGCAGTAGAATTCCAATGTTCTGCACGACTGCAGTTTCGATGCCATAATTTCTTCTTGAATTCTGTTCTAACCGATTTATTCCTATATTCTTGAAATTTAATCTTTCCTATTCGCCAAAGCCCCTGAGCTTGCTTTTGTGGTGAAGAGATTTTTTATTAGAGGAATTTGGTGGTTTTACAGGACAGGCTCTTGCATTAACGATTCTTACAAATGCAAGTCTATCCATTAGAGTATAACCGCTCTGTTTGCTATCTCTGCGGTGACTGCTCAACCCTTTGCTAGATTCTTCGGTTATAGGTTTGTTAAGCTCCAAACTTTCGTGCGGCGTGATAAAGATCTTCTCCCGGAAGGGCACAAGAAATGGGTCCTGTAATGTAGGTACTATTTTTCCTGTCATGCTTATGTTTTCCTCTTCTATCCTGGCCTGGAACAGATTTCCTTGACTGCTTTTCTGCAAAGCTGTGGGTTCCACTTTTGCACAAGCTGCGATATTTTCACAAGAAGCATTTTCTTCCATGCTTTTGCTTGCTTCTTGTATCGGCAGCTTTATATTTACGCAGTCGATTATAGCTCTGCCACTGAGGAAATCCATTCCAAGTATACCGTCGGCTGGAATTGAATCCGTATCGCAAATTGCGTTAAATCTGCAGGCACACTGGCTGTTGTCGATCTACAACTTTGTTTCACAGGTGCCTATAGAGGTCTTGGCATATCCAAAGAGTCCTCCAATTCTTATTTTCTGCTGTGTTTGTATCGGTGTATTTCTTTTTATTCTGTTAACCTTAATTATGTTACATGTTGATCCAGTGTCAATTAAAAGTCTAAACTTACATTCTAACGCTATGTCCGAGGGCACTGTGATGACAAACTTACTCTTGGAATTCACTTCTTCTCTTCCTCTCGGCTAAATACTTTTTCAGACAGTTTGCGGTGTAGTGATCCTGTGTTCGACAGAATTGGCAATAAGGCCCTTTCCGTGCTGAACGGAATTCATCTCTCTGACGTGATGAATTCGGCAATTGGATCCTCGTGTCCATATTCCTGACATTCACTACAGAAGAGTGGTTGTTAGCACTCTCTCGCAAAGTGTCCACGCTGTCCGCATTGAAAACACTCAATAGATCTGGGAGGTGTTCTCCTTGTCGAAGATGGTTGGTATCTTCCTGATGACACTGCCCCTGTTCTGTTTAAGAACGGTCTCGCATTCTGTCTGGGCTCATCTCTATAACGATCCGTTGCACTTACTGTGTTCGACTTTCGGTCTTCTTGCCATACTCCCGATTCTCTCACTTGAAGTCTTTCGGCATCCTTTTCATAATAACTGGCTTCGTCTCTCACTTCTTCCAGTGACTGAAACTTGAGCCCTGTAAGGTACACTTGCGTGGGTCGACTCATCACACCCGCTTTGAAAGTAGCTACAACATCGGCTTCCAACTCGGCTAGTAGTCCCTTCTCCCCTCCAGGGTATTTGGCCGAAACAGCCTCCTTAATCTGATCGCGTAGTGCTTTCATTCGATCCGCAAACTCCCTGATGTCCTCTCCAGGTCTCTGTCTACATGCCAGCATTTCAGTGCGCAATTCACTGAAAGATTTTCTCGGCAAGTATGCAGCTTTTATCGCTTGCTGCAAAGACTTGAAGTCCTTAGGCTCCTGAGCACTTATCAGGTAAAAAGCGTCATCTGCCAGGCTGTCCTTACTCAGATGGACACAATCACAAACATAACAAACCATTCGTTACTTGAACCAAAATTATTCTAGTAAAAAACTAGTCTAGTAAAACAACTAACTAACGCGATAAGTTAAATTGACGCGCGTATTCACAACGCCTAAACCGAACACGACGTTGAAAAATTTCTAATTCTCAAGTATCTAAAACATAGATTCTCTTACAAATATTTCACCTTACAACATTATTTTATTTTAACTTTAACACTTTTTTCAGCAAGAAAGAAGCATTATCCTAAACTCAATTACTCAATCAATTACTTTAGGCTGAAAAGTAAATGGAGCAGCTAAAAAAGCATAACTCCTAAAAATAAAAAAATGGAGTAGCTAAAAAGCATAACTCCCAAAAATTATAAAAGTGGAGTAGCTAAAAAAGCATAGCTCCCCAAAAATAAAAAATAAGTGGAGCAGCTAAAAAAGCATAACTCTCCAAAAATAAAAAAGAAAAATGGAGCAGCTAAAAAAGCTTAACTCCCCAAGAATAAAAAAATGGAGCAGCTAAAAAAGCATAACTTCCCAAAAATAAAAATTTCACACACAATACCTTTTTTTTTTTTTTTTTGCACCGGCTGCGCCAAAATGTCGTGTCCCAAAAGCAATCAAATAACGAAAAATATTAATTAAAACCGAATGAATGAAACGCTCGAATTTCTTTAACAATTTTACTCTTTATTTTACCGTCAACTGACCTATCATAACAATCTTAACGTATTCCGAACTGATCGGACACTTGACACCAGCCGCAAAACCGATTTCAATGCAATTTTGTGAATATGTTTGGATGGTTGCAGCTTACCAGATAGGATAGTTTTAGACACGATAAACAATGCTGTTGTCGATACGTAAAAAACTGCCTGACAACGCGTAGATGAAGAAAGCTAAAATTTTGTACACGGCGTTTTCATAAAAATTGAAAACATATCTTCAAAAATGGACTAAATCGGGCAACTCCTTCGTAGGGTTGACATACAAATATTTCGTTTTTTAGTATATATTTGGACACCGTCTGACAACGAGTGCACGTAGAGAGCTGAAATTTGATACGCGTTGTTTTCATAGCAATAGCAAATAAAATTTTAAAAAACAGACTAAATCGGGCAACCCCCGTCTTGGTGTTGCCATACAAAGTTTTGGTTTTTACTATATATTTCGAAACTTCAAACACAAGTTCAAAAATTTGCTAAACCCGGCGACCCCTTTTTTGGTGTTGTCATACAAAACTTTAGCTTTTCACTATATATTTGGAAACTGCAAGAGAACGCGTCTACGTGGAGAGCGGCATTTTTAAAAAAAAAATGTAAATTTATGTTGAATAAATAAAGAACAAATCGGGCAACTCCTTCGTAGGATGGCCAAACAAAAACTTAGTTTTTAACTATATATTTTGGCACTGCATGAGAACGTGTCGACTTGGAGTACTAAAATTTTGTACCTGGTATTTCCATAGCAATAGTAAATCAAATTATAAAAATAGTCTGAATTAGGCAACCCGTTCTTGATGTTGCCATATAAAACTTTGCTGTTTCACTATATATTTGGAAACTTGGAAGTTCTCCGAGAACGCGTCGACGTGGAGAGTTCAAATTTTATACGCGACGATTTGATGAAAATTGGAAATACAGGTTCGGGCGACCGCTATTTGATGTTGCCATATAAAACTTTAAGTTTTCACTATATATTTGGACACTGCCTCACTCGTCGGGTTGCTATACAACAAAGCTCAATAATGGTCTAAATTGGGTTACCCCTTCTTAGTGAGAAGGCTTCGAGGTGGAGATTTCATATTTTGTGCACGGCGTTTGCATAAAAAAATTGATTGCAAATATTGTGCGAAAATGGGACCAATTGGGCAACTCCTTCGTAGGGTTGCCATACTCTCCCACACATATGAATGAATGCACGCACACTAATACAAGCGAATACACACACACATGCAGATACAGAGTGAAACCCTAGAGTACGGAATCGCGTGATCTAGTCAGATAAAAGCTTAGATATTATTTATCTCTAACCACCCCACCCCACCCCAAACCATCTAGGTATCTATATTATCGCCGGACAACGCCGGCCGACGGGCGCCCCGTCGTAATATATAAAACAAATGCTATATGGAGTTGCATCGACATTTTACGAATGAATTAAATTTGTTGGCTGTATCTAATGCAGCTTTTGCTCCAAAGAATTTATTTACGGCCATGTAAAATTTGCATTATTATTTCGTAGTTCAAATGCAGTTGTTAGATGATTCGCTTTTTTTTTAACGGGAGATCTTCAAAATACAAAACCTCTATACAGAAGATAGCCCAAAATAGCATTAGATAGCGTTCGGATAGAACGAAATGTTATGTAACTATATAGAGTGATGTACTTGGACGTGAAGTCCAGACTGCCAATATGTTAAATTATTGAATCAATATTTGCTAATAAGGACTGCGTTACGATTGCAGCTAAAACTTAAATACCTTGTTCCACGACAGCCAGAAGAGAAGCGATTCTTTCAAGGGAGTATTTACAGCGGAAATTCCACATGACTGAAATTCGAGGATGATATCTGGTCAATGTACGTAACTGACGGAGTATTTGGGATAGGATTTCTTCAGTGGTCTGTTTTCAGGCTCAATCGAGATTCCAGTACTAGTAAAAACGTGACTCAATTGAAGGTTATGTACACGGGTGCTTTAAACAGCATCGCAGCAGCATCCCCGGGACAGTTTTTTTTTTGTTTTTGTTCCTTCCTTCTTTTTGTTCAGCAGAAAATCAGCATGTGTTTCACTTTATATAAGAATTTCCGAAACCAAGGACGAAAATTTCTATCTGTCTGAAACAACAAGTAATTTTCCTCAGCTCTTGCAGAAGGCTGGGCCTCCCTTGAGTTTCGGTATTAGAGTTCGCTGGCGCCACTTTTCAACTCTCTTGTCTTGTGCGCGTCAGCTCGTAGTCAAAACCTTTTACTATTTTTATTTTATTCTTTTCACTTCATCTGCCAAAACTCGCATAGACCTTTTTGCTCCAAGATTTCAAAGTTTTTTCTTTTCCACCTTAATCATCAGATGACCCTTTAAATTCCGGATTTTTTCTTGATTTTTTCCCCTTTTTCTGATGCTAATTAATCATTTAAAAAACCTTTTCTAATTTTTCCAACACTTGACAACCTTCTTCTCAAACTCTTCCTCTTCTCTTCCTTTTTTTCTTTTTTGGGTGCGTTCGGCGCGTATAGGTCTCCACCCATATAATAATAGTCCGCGCCCACCTCATGCTGCTACGGGTCAACGTAGACGTGTACTTAGCTCAGTGTAGCATATTGCTACATGCAATACGCTACGACCATAACATAAATTCAATAAGAGAAACTATCGGAAAGTTCGGGGTAGCAAGAACTATACTGCAGGAACAAGATAAGCTAAATGGAAAACTTCCTGGAAAAATTTCGGCGAATGAATACTAAATGATACCAAAAGAATTTTAAATGGGGATAAAAACGTTTTAGTTTACGTCCAAAAACTTGCGTTAAAATGATACCGAAACGTATAAGAAATCAAGCCAGCGAATGAAAAAGACACTATTACTGCATTATTTATCTTAAATCCAAGCGGACAGGTCATTTTCCCCAAAGACTTCATTCCGATTCTGGATGTATGAACGGAAGCATCTTTTTTGAGTACGTAGCTAATGGGCTAGATAAATGGCTGAAAAACAACAAGGTTCAAAAGCCAATTATATTCTCTGTAGACTGACATTAATCCGATATTTAACACTTTAGTTAAGCAAATCCTGTCGTTATAATGATTATTTTATTTGCCTTACTGCCTAACACAATACACGTTATACAGCGCTGATGTAAGCGTGCTTATGCATTTAAAGTTAGAGGGTAAAAAATTGTGTCAACTTGGCAAAGATCTGCAGCAAGTGTTGAAAATGTAATCGAACTTACATTCTATTCTGTGATTGGGTTCTGTGTTTTACTTTAAGAAAATGAACTATTTATTTTTCGTGAATAATATATTTTAAAACTTTGTAGTATCTTTTTGCACTTTGAAAGATAAATGATTCAGTTTTCCTTTCGGCCGGTAAACGACGCACTCTTAGCCGAAAATAGAATTTTCGTGGCCGGAAAATAATGAAAGTGATATTTTGTATATCATTTGATTATAATAATGTTTTAGAAAATAAATATGCAAAGAAAATCATAGAAATAGATAAATAACAAATATACTTGTCCATGTAAAATACTACATTTTTCTCCAAAGCACACTCTATCGTTAAATAAAGGATCAATTACAAAAAAATTGTTTGTTGACCGGTAATAGGTACTTTTACCCTAATTAGAGGTGCAATGAAGTGACCAAGCCAATAATGTCCACGCACATTATTTCCCCTTTAAAAATGAATAAGTGTCCATTTCCATTAAATCTCCCTTCGTAAGAATCGCTTATGACACGAGAATACCTCGCTTCTCTTAATATATAAGAAATATATATCACCATTAACCCAAACACATTTTGCGCATTTAACTTCGTTTTAACATAAATTTCATCTGGGTTTAGGGTCCCCTGTACCCTGTTACCCTGTATCTTAAAAAGTACAAGGTGCACGCTCACCAACGGTTTCCAACGATTGCTCAGCCAGTCTCGTACTCCTCTAGTCTCAGAAGTTATTGTGGTTGAAACTAAAATTTCGGATTTTCTCACCTTTTTCTTATTTTGATCTCCATTATTTTTGCAAATGGGTAATTAACATATCTTTTTTTTTGTAAAACTGTATACTGTAGACTCTTCGCTTTAATTTGACCTATCACACTATATTTGTTACCTGCAGCCCCCCTGCCATACATTTTTTTTTTGTTTACGTGAGTACTATCTTCTATTGCTCTATTAACCACCATTAAGGAAACACCCTTTATATGGTAAAGTTACTGCTTAAAGTTATTGGTGGAAGATTACCAAAATTTGTGATTTTCTAGGATTCAACGAGAGTTTGTTATTAATTGACAACAGCGAGATGCGCAACAGATCGTCATTAATTCGCCTAATGCAATCTTCCATTAGACCAGTGGGTTGGATAAAATATAGTTGGACGGCATCAGCATATATGTGAACTTGAGCATCTTGGACCCTCTTCGGAAAGTAATTTATATAAAGACTAAATAATAAACCATATTACCTTAGAGAAATGTCTAATGCCACTAACTCATATCGAAACAGGTATGTTATTTTTCCTCGTTTTACTAGGCTACTCATGGAAGACTCTTGTCTCGTTCAGATTGCGCGTTTTTGAAATGATTTCACATCTAGTATTCAGCTTGCACGTACTGTCAATTCCCTTATGAACCTCGTTGATGCCCGTTTCTTAATTAGACGTCCGTAATTTACTTGATTGGCTTGTCAGGGTCAGGCACTTCTCATAGCGGAGTACTATCGCGAATTATTATAACTTCTTTTATCTTTTTTTTTTGTTTTTCTCTTTTTTCTATTGCATTAGTAACTGGTTCTTGTGGCAGCTCTGTTTTGTAGCTCTTTATAACTTGTTTTTGTTAGCCTTATATGTTTAATATGTACTCAGATTTTAAATGTAATTTAAAGCGCCATATATTATATATTCTTTAAAGGCTTCCTCCACATTTTAGTCTAATTATTTTGGGTATAATAAAAGATTGTAATTTTGTATACTTTCATCCCTAATGAATGTTATGGTATGATAAAGAGCATTAATAATGCGCCTAACACCGCTCCTTGAGGAACTCCACATATTACAGGCAAAAGAAAAGATAAACAGGAATATCTCTTGTCTTGACTTGTTGCTGTCTGTCAGATAGATAACAACCGATTAAAGTAACACGCAGAATAGAATGAATATTAGAATATAAAATATCAACAAATAACTTTTTAAAAAACTTATAATTTAAATGCAAATTGAAGGGAAACTCTTGAATGCTTTTTTGATTTACAAACGTGAAGGAAGGAATATTATCTTTGACTTTTTGCTGCGGATTTTAAAGTAAAACCATTAATAAGCATTCTTATTATACCATTCCCTTACTCTACCTAAAAATAATAAGTGATAAAAACAATACTTATGTTTTACATAATTCTATGGCTCAATACAAATAAATAGCTAAGGGATAAAAACAATTAATCATCAAAATAATTTCATCAGTATAAAATTGACAAGTCATTACGATAGAAACAGTGCATGACAACGACACCATAATATGCAGCGTGAGTATTATATTTCTCAATAGATTACCTAAGGGCGTGTTCACGAATGCGATAGAGCTCTGATTGGCTGCAGCAACATCATCGTCGCTAAACACAATCATTTTCCGAAATGGTATAGCTCCCAAAGTCCCAACAGATTAAAGTCCGGACGGCAAAAGATAAATATAGAAGTCTGTACAAAAAAGTCCCCACTCTGAGATTTATAAAACTTTTGCTTATCTGAGGAAGCTATCTAAATCCTTGATTACTCCATGTTATCAAAAGTACGTCGCAAGTAATGAACATTCACTAAACCGCAACCCCAAAGGCATTTTGGGCTTTCAGCAAAAACCTAAATAGATCGAACACGTATCCTAAAGAACTAACATTTAATGATGATACATCGTCATCTCCTCCACGTATATGTACGATGTTTTCCGCGCACATCCGTATACTCTTAAAAAGTCCCCGGCATTATCTTTTCCCCTTCGCCGGACACTTTCACTATGAATATAATGTTGATCTTTATATCTCTTGAATCAGTTTTTAATGTATTGAGCAATCTTGATTGTGACAAAAGCCAGGGACTTGACGGGATCCCAAATACTCTTTTTAAAGATGCGCACAAAGTCTAGCGGAACCGCTTAGTAGTTTATTCAATCTTTCAATCACCAATAAAATCTACCCAGTATCTCTTAAAAATTGTTTCGTTATGCCAATTTATAAATCTGGTGACCCTAAGCTCGTTATAAACTATAGACCTATTTCTATTTCAAATGCTCTTGCACTTATTTTAGAAAACGTTCTTTACCATCAACTTAATCCAAATAAAACCATATATAATAATAATAATAATAAACTTTATTGCTGGCAAAGGTACAAAAGATTTTGGCAATCTTAATAGCGTACAATAAAACCTAGGAAAAATTCTAAATATAACAATATATGTGTAATTTATAAATTCGGAAAAAGTCATAACAATGATAACCGTTTACAAAAACTTAGAAAAATTGGTGAATATATAAATAAAAAAATATGAAGGTTTTATATACTGTTAAAGTGGAAGAGCAAAAACTAAAATATATTTAAGTGAAAAAAAGCTAATATTAAATATTAGGAATAATAATAAATGTATACAACAAAAAAAAAACATAGTCGAGAAGTCAAAGAGGTACAGCCGCTAACAGCGCACGGCATCATACAGTGCGTATTAGGGTAAGCGGGTCCAAGCCAGAAGGCTGCTGAATGTCCTAACGGAGCTAGCCCGCTGACGGCTAATAGGTAAGCAATTCCATTCACGAATGACCTGCACAAAGTAAGATCGCTCACCAATTTGAGTAAGGAAGCTAGGCAGTAGAAGACGACGATGACGAGTGGAACTCAGAAATTGAACACAGTCCTGCAGCTGGCTCTTTCGTGTAGATCAGGTTGTACGTGTATTTCAGCCTTCTGTTCATGAGAAATGTTTCAAGAGAGCATCCAAGGAAGGAGTTGACATAGGACGAAATATGATAAAATCTGGGCAAGCTGAATATAAACGAATCGTGCCATTGAAAGCTACCGTTAATTTCCGCTGACAGCAAGAATCCAGTTTAGGAAATATTAGACTCCCAAAGATAAAGTGGGGTAGCACGAGAGTTTTAGCAAGCTTCATGCGCATGCATTGTGACAATACATTTCTCGACATTCTTACCTTTCGTAGGGAAGAGTACACCTTTCCAACTGTACTGGATATATAATCACAACAGCTAAACTTGGTATTTAGCTCAACACCAAGATTTTTAATCGACTTAGTATATGGTATAACGACGCCGTTGATCTGAACTACTGGTAGATCATTTGGTTCATAATCCCTCCTACTCACAAATAGACAGAAACTTCCTTGTGGTTTTACGTGAGCACGTGCCAAGTATGGCTTAATGTCACGGCATTCTTCATGCTCGGATTGTTATCGACAATCAACGTCCTCATGTGCGCACCAACGAGTACCAGTATGCCAAAAGAGCATGACATGACATCAACTTACTGGTAGAAGCGAGACCAATCCAATCTCTGCCGATCTAGGGTCACGACGCCCATACCACAGCCACTACGATGCTCCCATAAAGGGGCCATCCCAAGTTCAGGTGGATAAAACCTTGTTATCTAGGGCTCCTCTAACCACTTTGTACCAAATTAGCCCATGCCGGGCCGCCCATTTGGTATAGCTTTCGTAAAGCATGATCAACGGACCATGAATACTCCCAGTTTCATATCTTCATGCAAGATATTCTAGATATTCTTTTTTAAGCGGTACTGGAAACTCCGTTCGGGCCTAGATCTTATTAGCAACGTGTTAAGGAATAGTACTTGGTCTATACAGGTAATACAACCCTTATGGCCGCTGTCAGAGGGGACCACGTGAAGGTTGACATATGCCCAATTCAGTCTGTATAGGCTTCGAGATTCACCATTTGGATCTTATAGCTATCCATGCACACTAACCATATAAGCAATACTAACATACATACCTGATTTCCGTTATTCATCAACTTATTCATCAACTAAGACATCCTTTCGCCCCCTGCCCAAGAGGCTATATCTGTCTTTCTCCTCTTACACCTATGTCTGAGATTTTATTATTCTGACTTACATGAGCGCATAACTTCATTGCATCATGGGCCATCTGCCTAGCATTACTACAGTACCCACACAGTGAAAAATCTCAATTTTTATCTCGGAGAAGCATGTGCCTATTTATAAATGGTATCCTCATTGTGGGCTGCACCCAACAATGCGTGCACATCATTTCAAATATAATGACTTCAACGTCATTCATACCGTTCCACGTGATACTGTTTTCCAGGAGGATATGCCAATGCTCAATTATACACCTTAAACACCATAAACACCATAAACAACAAACCCACAAATTTCTTCCATCAAGTATGCATGCTTTCCCCTTATACAGCTTTCACCTTGTTCAGCATTGCGCTTCATAGACTACTTTCCCCCCTCATAAATAGACAATTCGATTTACTTGGATTCAGAATTAGGTAATTGCGATAAGCCCAGTCATAGATCCTATCAAGGTCATTGTTAACCGGAACGACGCCATCTTCGATTAAGCCAATTGGCCTGTCTAAATAAATTTGTACATCATCAGCGTAAAGGTGGAATGAAGTGTCATTCAAAATTGTGGGTAGACCATTTATGTACAGTGAGAAGAGGAGAGGACCAAGAATAGAGCCCTGTGGTATACCGCAGTGAAGAGTTAAAAGGAGATGAAACTGATTGGATCTTAACTGTTTGGTTACGGTGGAGTAGAAAATTTCTGATTAGAGTCATGGCTGTAAACGAGAAACTGAAATTTTGCCACAATTTAAGACCAAGAATATCATGATTAATAGAATCGAACGGATTACTGAAATCCACAAGGACTAGTATGGCTAACCGATCACCGTCAAGAGTGTCACCAATGTCCGAAACCACCTTGACTAAAGCCGACTCACAACTATTATGTGATCTGAAGCCTGATTGCCAGCCCGATTGTGATGAAAACTGCGGAGTAGTTAGACACATGTTGAACACATGCACTAAAATATGAGAAATTTCATTTTTCATTTATCATTTATTCTTTCATTGAAATCGCTGGAATAATAAATTTTATAAATCTTGGCGAGATATGATCTGGACGAGTAGCAGATGACTAAATTCAATTAATCGCATTTAATATTTCATGTAAATCTACACGTCTGAACGAAAAACCACTATTGTGATTATTCTGAACTTCTACATTGGAATCCAATAGATGTTGAGCGGGTATATTAGCCGGGGATTTAATGGATGTGAAAGCGTTGTTTAGGTCATTAGGATCAAGTTCACAAAAACGAGAGTCTTTATAGTACACACCTAGCCTGCGGAGGATACTCCACACATTTTTAGAGGACAAAGCAGGATTTAGCTTCGAATTGAAGTACCTACTCTTGGCCGAACGAATGACAGAGGTCACTCTGTACAGCGAATCCGTATTGGGACGTGCTTGTCGTACAACTTTCTCATCCACTAACTGACAGCTAAATACATTGTCCCAGGGCATTGATCTACAATCAGTGAACAGACTATCATAATCAAGATTGTTGTAATCGCAGTAAGCAAATGATGTAGACAAAGGAGCGAAATTGGCTGGAAAGTTATATGTCATGTATAAAAAATCATGGCCAACATTTTCGGGCTAACCTGGTTTACTAATAACACAGAGTCAGTGTGTGCTGTTAGGAAGAGATCCAATTGAGATAGATTTTGAGTGTTGTAGTAAGTCGGAATTGAATTCAATATTTTTAGATCAGGAGTTTGAAGAACGTACCTTAAACAACGGGTAGTGGTATCATCCCGCAGAACATCAACGATAAAATCTCCAACTACTATGATATTGTTGCACCGTGTTGATAAATCGGACAGGGACCTTTGGAAATCAGTAACGGCACCCTCACTGAAACAACTTGGTGGAGAATAAACAGCAACTAATAGACAGTTACATCCATTTGAGCAAATATCGACACATATGAAATCAAAACTAACATAGGGACTTGAATATCGTATCAACTTGGGCCTTAGAGAGTCCTTGACACAGATTGCCACGCCTCCTCCCCTGCGGCCAACACGGTCACAGCGAAAGATGTTATATCCAGGTAGAGAAACAGAACGAGAGCAAAAAAAATCGTTCAACCACGTTTCAGAAACCAGCAATGCATGAACTTCCGACCCCTCAAAAAGCTCCCTCATTATATCCATCTTATTTCGGCGCATTCAGATGGCACACATTAAGTCCTGTATTTTGATCACCAAAGATATTGAAAAGCGACCTCACTCCATACAGTGGGGACTGGTTAACAATAGATGTCATAGATATCCTATGCTCCACACGAAACATCCGACAGGCAATGAAACCTCCGACCAGCTATTCAATTCATTTATTACGGTAAAGTACAAAAGATCTGAGATCTTAACCTAGTACATTATAAGAGAGGGTGAAAAATTACATGAACTAAAACTAACTTATTTAAGCAAAAGATATTAAAAAGAGTTGACAATTTGAAAACAAGAAAAAAGAAAAATAAGAGATGAAGAAATAACAGAAAAGCAAAAATTAGAGAAAGAGAACAAAAATAATTAATTATTTAATTAAACTTTCTTGAATTTCCCTGACTTCATTCACATCAATTACTTGATTAAATTCATTTGATTTCATTTATGCATTAGCACAACCTGACACCACCAAGGAGAAGAAGAAGACTATATTAATAAACTATCAAAGACTTAAGTCACAAATTAGACGCCTGAAGATAGAGGTAGAGCCGGCCCTCTGGACACGAACTGGAAGGGAATTCCACATTCGAGCGACGTGGACAAAATAAGAGGCCTCACCAGTCGAAGAATGGAAACGAGGAACTAGTAGATTGGAATGTCGTGAAGATTGCAGGAAATGTAATTGGTCATACAGATATCCAGGTTTACCAGAGTGAATTAGGATATAGAGGAATATTAAGGCTTTGCGCTTTAGGTAAGAGTTGATCGAGCAGCCAACCAATGAGAGTCTGTACGGAGTTATATGCTGCCAACGTTTAATGCCAAACACGAATCTAATGCAATCGTTAAAAGCAACTTCAACAGCTACCCACACAAATGAATAACATTTTAGATGGTTTAAAAAAAAGCACAGCACCTGTGGACCTCACATGACCTCGCGACAACTAAAAAAGCACAAAATAATTCAAGAGTTCATGATAGGTCTAATAATTCATTAATTAAATTTTGAAGAAAAATATAAGTAATATTGGAATTCATTGACATGGAAAATGTCAAATAATATACAATGTACATAACAATTGAATCGCTATTACTTACTCCCCGATTTATGGAACTGGAATTAGTGGTAATAATTTCCAAATCGCTGAGGTTGGTTATTACTATTTTTGCTGCATCATCTTTATTTATTTTAACGTCGTCAAGGCCATTCCTCGTAAAAGCAGAATATATCTCACCCGACCGACGAATGCGAAGAGCCGTACCTAGGATAGCAATATAAAGCGGCGTAAGGCTTTCATTGACATGGATTATTCCATCAGATATGAAGTTGTAATTGATCTCGTTTAATTTGAGCCCATAGTGCATTCTAAGATGCCCCAAGACAGGAGAACCTGCCAATAAGCGGTTTGTTTACTTTACTGCCATGTGGACCGTGTATTGGGCTCTGGTTTCGGTTAGACTTCAGCCAAAAAGCATCCGCATAGGGAGATAAAGAATGTCCGATAACATAACAGATATTTTTAATGACTGCAAGAGGTTCCAGCGTATTTACTTGGGGAATATTGTTAACAACGACGTCACTGAGACCGTTAATTCGTTTCGTGTCAACGATAGCCGCTTCAAACGATTTGCATTTTAACTGCAGTTCACTCACAGTCTTACGTAGTGACTCCATTTCCACACGCATGGCACACACAGATTCAATTATTTTCCAGCTAATGCTGCTTTTAGTGACTACAGTTTTTCGTCGATAATAGATGTAATACTTGTTATTATACGTTTCTCCATACGCACAGGCGCATCATCATCCGTAGCACTATTTGTTGGAGTGCGGACCTGATCACCTACACTCTTCTGGCTAGTTTGAACTTGAAGAGCTTTGCCCGAGTTTTTGGTGCTGCGACCCGCCATTGTTGAAGCCACAGTAGTGGAATTAATTGCAAAAATAAACAATATACAAAGGAAATCAATTAAATATTGCACTGTATGATAACAGGTCACTTCTGCGATAAGAACGACAATAAAAAAGAAAGAATTAAATTAGTTTTACTGGCAAACAACAAAAAAAAAACTGCAGAAGCAACACGAACTATGTTACGCTGTCATATTTTAATAACATCTCTGAAGAACAGCACGATTTCCAAATTATCTTTATTCACAGACAAAATTGCGTCTGCTCTCGATGAAAATACACAAATAGTCTCTATCCACACTGACTTTGCTAAAGCTTTTGGCAAGATTAATCACAAGAACTGTCTGTCGAAAATGGCACTGATGGGATTTCAAACAGACACATTATCTTGTTTTCACTCCTATCTAACTAGCAGATATAATATCGTTGTATTTAATGGGCTACAATCCCCCTCATTTAAGCAAATTTTCGGAGTGCCCCAAGGTACAATACTTCGATCATTGATTTTTGTCATATACATCAACGATATGCCTTCTTGTATTCATTAGTCTCTAGTATTGATTTGAACGTCCCTCCACGCAACTCGAATTCCAAACCCTCTTCAGACTACCTACTTACAGAACTAAGATTGAGGAGAAATCACCTATCTACAGAATTACTAAATCGTTCAATACAACATTTAACAATATAGATATCTTTATCACTAGTCCTCTGACTTTAAAAAATTTATACTCGGCGAGATCGGTTATTAACATCTTTCCTTTCTGCATTTCTAATGCTTCGCTTTACTCATTTCTTAACTCTTTAGAAGTTGTTGGCCTCCGCTTTCCAATTGTATTTTAGCACAGAACATATAACTGTTAGATGTTCTTTGATTGAATTTTCTATTTGCTTTTTCTTATCTTCTAGTTTTTTCATCCACACTCCTCAGATTTCAGACTTAGTTGAATTATTTTTAATAATTTTTCTTTTTTATTTTTCTTCCTTTCTCTTTTCACATTTTGTTTTTAGTTTTATGTTTTATGTTTTTAGTTATTAGTTAATTTTTTTTATTTACTTCTTAACATTATTATTGCTTTATCTTCTTCTTTCGTAAGTTTATTAAAATTTGTCATCCCTGTAATTTTAATGTAGTATGTTATTGGAAATTTCTGTTTAGTATCTTTTTAACTTACAAAAATAAATAAATAATTGATTCTCGTTTTTATTACTTTTGCTGAGTTGCTAGAAAAATTCATTCACAGTTCCATAAGTTATCATTAAACTTGCTAAGCGATACAAGTGAGTTTCAATTTATACCCAATTCCTAAGTGCTGCAAACTTGTTTCATACACCCCAAGTTCTGGGCAAGACTTTGTACCTGCGTGTATCGAACAAGTTGATCTCTTGGTAACATTGTTGCTATACGCCTGCCAGTAAGCACGCAGTAAGGTTAATCCACACAAACAGAAACTAGAATTGCCACCTGGTAATTCGCAAAGAGCTCTGCCTGAAAAACACTTCGTTTGTCCGGCTGTTATGGTGGTAGCGTATTGCATATAGAAATATGGTACATGACATACATACTGAAGCGTGTATGCCGGCTGGCTGCTGTCCATAGCAGAAAATTTGAACGCACCCCGACCGAGAGAGATGCGTTCCCTCAAGTTCTGTGTGACATGTGGATGTGACAGAAAGAAAAGGAAGAAGAAGGTTTCTGTGTTTGGACGAGATATCTAAGCTGTGAAAGAAAAAGTGTTTTTTTAATTCTTAAATTTAAAAGTAGAAGAGAATAAAAGATTAATAAACTGCTCGACTAAGTAATCTGCTAGCGGTCAGGGAAGAAAAAGAAATATAAGCTGGGATTGATGAAAAAAGGGGAAAGGCCCATTTGAAGGATAGTTTGCCTCAACACATATTATAGCAAGTACTTGAAGATCACGAACACAAAAGCCAAGGTATCGTAATTTCAAACTATTTTAAATTATCCGGGAAGGGGAATAAGGCTTCGTAAATGCGGACGCTGATGAAATTTTCTGATTAAGCTGCTAAGATGCCATGTGGACGTGAGGGATTATTATGATGTGCACATTTTCGACGTAAATCGCCGAAAGCAGGTGGCACAAAAATCCTATTCATAGTAGTGCTATACAGAAATTCCGAGTTCTGGAACTTACACAGGCTGAATCAGACGGGGAAGCTTTTTTTTTGTAACCAAAGAGAATTATTGCATATTGTTGGGAACCATAAAACAGAAACAAATGTGATAGCAGTGCATGTTCCTACATGAGTTTGGCATTACTCCTTCGTATACAAATAACAATTCCTAATAAGGTAAGGATCACGGGACAAGCGCACGTCCAACGTATTCTACAGAGCAATGGTGCTAACTTATCACATTATTTGCCTTCCGAAATGTATATAGGACATATGTACTATATCTGTCAACACAAATTCAGGAAAAGATCCAAAATTTAATCCAAATCATGTCTGCACATTCATGAAATTAGAAAGTAGATTAGGAACAGTAGTGTAATCTAAGATAGGATGTAACATTTAAGATTTTTTTACATTATCAAAAGGATCACTGGACTCCCGGTGGTATCTTATGCATATACTATATTTCTTAAAGAAAGAAACAAAAAAAAATAAAAGAGACACCAGAAGTGTGGGATTAAGATTTAAAAAAAAAAATAAGTAGATTTTTTTGAACCGTTCAGTATAGAATTTAAGAAATTACTGTATACGTAACGTAACTAATAATTTTTATCGAGGTCTGTTGTAACAACAGCGGTTTCTCTTCTGATGTTTCAGAAGAGGTTTAGTAGCTCAATTAAGTCAAAAGCAAGTGACCAAATACTGAGTTCTAATTTTATTAAACCATTATTGATTTTATTTGTTAATCGGTTTTGCTGATTTCACTTCTGGATAAATTTATATTACCATAATAACCCTATTATTAGAAAAGTCGCTTAGGCAAATGAATTGATGTATATTTCTGTAAAGGAAATCCCGGCCAGACTTTGGTTTATATTCCCTATTAGTTTTTTTATTATAATTACAGGAACATCGTCACTCTCCAGGAGCCCTTCGTGGAGGAGAATGTTTCGTACGACATAATCGCTGAATGGATACTAATGTAAATAAAGATAGCCTTGTCTGGGATTTCTCTCCATAATTTCCATTTCTTTTGTGTTGTGTTGTATTAATATGATCCAAGTAGGAGAGGATATATTTTTTGGCCTCATTGGCTCCGTAATTAAGATCATGACTTAGGATATCTTTATATGAAGTCAGTACTTAAGGACAGTGGTCCAAGTTAAATAAAATGAGTTTTTTTTATAATGTCATGAGAATGTGCTGAATTTAATTGTTTTCTCCTCTCATTATCCCGGAGCCCTCTCACATAGGATGGAGGTCGTCTAGGCTCGCCTAGTCTCTCTCTCTCTCTTTACAAGTCAAATAGGGACTCTGAATAATTATGCCCCTCAGAGTCAGATGGGAGGATGGGGCCGGCAAAGAAGGCATAACATCCACGCCTTCCACAAGGTATGCAGGTAAGTGACGTAAGGGTCCCTTCAGAACCGAATGTGTGCCGGCTTTTAGTTAGATAGGCTCGAAATTTTTTTGATTATGGCTGACGGTAGCGGCAGGTTTTTCGTGGAACCTCCCCACACTTTCCGCCAATGAGCCGAGGCGAGCTAGCGTGCCGCCCTTTAGGTAACGCTGTCCGTCGAGTGATCTGTCAGCTCATGATGACAGTCTGGACTTTACGTCCAAAGCAATCACTCACTATAGTTGTATAACAAAAATAGCGCCCAACGCGGGGCCACCCCAGTTAGACTTCGGTGTCTGAATGTGACGGATGCTGGAGACTGGGATTAGTCGGAGATATGGACATTTGGTTTTAGCTAATTGTCTAACTCGGTAGTCTCATATCTAGTGGAAGTTACAGGTGGACCTGTGTCTGACTGGTGTTCTTGTAATAAATTATTTTTTTTTTTTGTAGAGTAAAGTAAAGATTTTTGAAAGTTTTGAGATTTTGAGTTTTTGAAGTTGATTGAGTAAAATAAAGTAACGTAACGTTTTAGATTTTTGAAAGTTTTTGAATTGAAGTTCGCCTTTAGGTTTGACTTTAGTCAAGCCTCGAGTCTGAACAGGTGTCTAGTTTTTGAATTTTTTTGAATTTTTTTATGATCTCTCCCGCTGGCCTTCTGCAATGGAAATGGTAGGAGGCCTAGCAAAATTTTTTGTGTGAGCTCTCGCGGAGACATGTCTCTGTTGGCCAACTGGCTGGACAGAGTTATGAGACGACTGTTTGGCTTCCAGCTAATGAGTTGACCAGATTCATGACTCTGCCCAGTTGGGGGGTTAACTAGACATGACAAGACATGAAGGAGAAGGAAAAAAAGGTTGGAGGATGGAAGTGATGCTGGAGACCTTCAGTAATCAGGAGTTGGCATACTGCTAACTGCCTGGCTGAAAAATTTCTAGTATCATTTTCAGTCTCTAACTTCTCCAACCCGACTTTTCCCAGATTTCTGTGGGAACTCCACAATTTGTCATGCACACATTTACGTCGTTTGGTCGTACAAAATATTCTGACCTGAAAAGAGGGAGAGCGACCTGAAGACTTTTATGTTGAGAGGTAGCTCCTGGAATTGAAGGAGAAACCGCATGATTTTGATTGGAATCTTTTTTTTCGAAACGCTTAATTGAACTTTTGGTAACTTTGTCGAACCTTTGAGTTTTCTGATTTTTTTTTAAACTTCTCCGAAATTTTTGAAATTTTAGTATATCGTCCCAACCTTCAAATTTTTAACTCTATTTTTCGTCATCCGCGCGTTGTGAAGAACCTGTTATCTCTTCCGAATTTTCAAATTCTTTGGATTTTTTTAAATCTATTCCAAACCCTTGGTTTGAAAATCTCTTGCTTGATTTACGACTGATTCTACAATGGCTACAGCGCGAACACCACCGCGAGCAACTGGGGTACCGATGCTGTTGCCAGATCCGTGCTCCGTCTATCTAGAGAGCGACTGGTCAGGACAGAGGAAGCCAGTGAAGACGGTCTGTGGATATGTGTTTCACAAAGCATGTCTGAAAACGTGGATTGGACAGCATTCAAACTGCCCATTCTGCAGATCTCATCTCACTCAGTATGATTTCACTGAGTATACTGGTGCTGTCCCGAAGATGACAAAGCCCGTAAAGACTGTAAGTCACGATCCATTACCTCCCATGCCGTCACTAGAGTTACCACCTTTGACAGTTCCACCACCTAGTCGACTATCACTCTCTCCTGGAATGCCAGATCTACATTCAAGGGCTTTTACCAATCCTAACTCGCGACGAAATAGCCCACGGCCTGCTGGCAGTGGACATACCTCAGCAGCTACATATGCGTTGATGGCAGGCTTGCGCCTACAAATGCAAGACCTAGTACGCGAAGGCCTCGAACAGAACCTCGATGTTTTGCGGACTGAACTAGTAACTAGTGTCCGACAACAGATCTCAGCAGCAATGCCGCCCATGGATTTTTCACGACCACCTCCGTACATGGGTGACCCAGGACCATCACAAGATTTTCACGACTCGCGTATGCAGTCGTCAAATATACAGCATTCAGCTTTTGGTCAGTCTTGGAATCAGCCTAGACCAGATTTTGTCCCACCTCCACAACCACCACTTATTCGTAACCCTGCAGGAGTAGGACAGCGACGTTCTGGCAGTCCTATCCGCAGGTGGAATATATCTTATAGCGGTGATAGCTCACGGCTCTCTGTCGATGCATTTGTGTTTCGAGTGGAAGCATTGACCTATTCGGCCTAAGAAGGAGATTTCGATCTTCTGGTAAGGCACATGACAAACCTGCTTTCTGGACCAGCTATGGACTGCTACTGGTCTCTCTTGAGGCAAAATTCCACGGCTTCATGGCAGTATGTATAAACAGCTCTATTAGCTGAATGGGGAGTACCGCAAGATGACCTTAAAGTCAAAGTTCAGCTGATGTTGCGAAAACAGAAAGGAGGGGAGTCATTTGCTACATACCATCAACACCTGGTACAGTTGCGCGATCAACTGCAAAGTCCCTTGGCGGACGGAGAATTCTTGGAGACCGTAAAGTCGAATCTGCTTCCAGACATTCAGCAGAAAGTCTGCATCCACCCCACAAACACCATCCACGAACTACGGAGCCTCGTGACTCAAATACAGGCGACGCAGCAGCGAATCACGACGGCGTGCAGCTGGAATATCTATCGCAGCCCGAGAGTCAGCGAAGTGGATGAGTGCTATCCGACTGATGGTGAACAATACATGACACATGAACATAGTGAGGAAGTCGTACTGTCTGCTCTGACAGCACCTCAAAATGTAATCTGTTGGAACTGTAACCAGTCCGGTCACTTCTATCAAGACTGCCGGCAAGAGAAACAAGTTGTGTTCTGCTATGGATGCGGACGCAAGAACATTTTGAAGCCCGATTGCAGCCACTGTCGACAGAAAAACTTGAGACGGGTCGGGAATACCACCACCTCTTTCCGACCAGTGTCGACGTCGCGAGCAGGAACTGCAACGAACCCTCCAGTTCAAGCCTTGAACAAGGAGGAAGGTCCGCTCCATTAGCAGACAATAACGACGAATCCCTGAATAGTCCACTGATATAATTCAGTGATTCTGATGATATCAGCAAAACCCCTGATAGTAAGAACGTTTCATTGATAGAGACGGAGAACTTGATAGACTTCTCCGCAGATCTTCAGGCACCCATTTCCACTTCTGGAGAGCCCATGACAATGTTAGACACTTGCTTGGAAGAGTCGTTGATTTTCAATATCCCGTTAACACCGACAGCACTCTTAGCTGACAAAGTTACTGAGCAGGAAGTTTGGCCTCCTGCCATTACTATTTTAAAACGGCCACCAAGCTCTGTTATGACGAGCGGGCGTGAGCCAGTTTTACATCCACTGACGCCGTATCATACGCGTCTGCAGAAATATAAAGCAGAAAGAGAACGAAGCTTCTCCTCAGTGGCGGAGTTAGCTGAAATATGTTTTCTGACCGAGATATTCGACCAAAAAAGAAACGATCAACCGTTCGTTGGCGGGAATTCTGTCGACGGATGAGACTAGAAAGAAAAAAACTGGCCCAGATTTCCGTGTCGATGCGAGACGACATTCGACCATACGCAGAAGTAAGACTGCTCGGGCGAACTGCGACTGGATTACTTGATAGTGGTGCCACTGTCAGTATCCAAGGCCAGGGAGCTCTAGAGAAGCTTGCTGAAGCAGATGTCGAATGGAAGAGGTATTGTACACAGGTCCAAGTAGCTAATGGTGCCATGACGACTGTGCATGGTCATGTGAACTTGGACGTCATTTTCCGTGATAAGACCCAAAACGTGCGTTTTTACGTGGTTCCTGGGCTCACACAGGCACTATATCTAGGAATAGACTTCTGCGGCCGGATTCTATAGCACGGAGGATTTGGGAATTTTGGAGATGAGAATTTCGTTTTCTTAGAATTCTTAATTCCCTAATTTCGAATTGAGTAATGTTTTCACTGTATATCCTGGCTATATTTAAAAAAAATAATTATGGAAATCCATGCAATACCTACAGAGGAACATGGATTTTGTCTCTCAAGGTACCCGCTAAAAATTATAAATCACGCAAAAATGATCAATTTGGTCGTCTTCCACTACAGAAGGGATGCTGTAAAATTTTAAATTATACACGGTAAAGCTTGTGTGTAGGATGAAATCGCATCTAAATTTTGTCCCCTAATTAAATATGTAATTAATTTTTGAATCCGATAAACGGTTTTGGAGATAACTGTAAAAGCAGTGTATCAGTCCATTTCAAGGTGAAAAAATGGCCGTTTTTGGTACAAAAATTTACATATTTTCAACTCATCATTGCGAGAATTAGTAAGTTGTGGAAATTTACTTCCCATGACAAAAATTTCACAGCGGAGTACTAATGGAAGAAATATATGCAAAATATGGAAACTGGGGTGTATATGACCGTAGTGCAAAAAAATCGATTTTCGGCGGTCAAAAGTCAGTTATAACGTTAAAATGAGCAAATTCACACTGCACCACCCGATTACCCTCTACTCCCTCTTTAATTTGGTACCAAACATGACGTAGTTTGGACAACCACCTATGAGGGGTGGTACGACCCCCAACCCTCAAAACACCCTGCCCCTAAAATTGTTCACCTATATTTTTTGTACTTTAAACCCTTAATCTATCAAAAAAAATCCAATACTCTACAGCACTCCCACATTGAGTTAGGCGCCCGTGAATATTGCAATAGCAAAATATACCGCCGAGGCCGCTCAAATCTGCAAATTACCGTTAATCGAAATAAAATATAGCCTATAATACCCATGCATACCTAATTACCAAAGCGAATTCTTATTTTTTTTTATTGGGCTTACAGATCCTGAGCTTACCCCTGCGAATTATTACAGCTCCTGATATTGTCTTTATTTTTTTTAATTTTCCGTTAATCAGGCCCCATTTCTACCCCGCACTCTCCCCGCCACATTTCCAAAACCTATCTTGTTCGCCCTGAGCTCCCATTTTTTTTGATACCACATACATTCTCGTTCTTCTTTCCATTCTCTCGTTATCCCGGAAAAACTCGAGAGAACCTAGCCTCCTACATCCCTCAAAAGCTACCCTAACAAAAAAGAAATTTAAATTTATTTCGACAGTGGAAGGTAATAGGCAGATCTACCTCACTTATGAAAAAAAGTCCAACCCTCTACAACAAAAACTGATACCCTTAATCGTCCCAGGCGATTCGCACTTTTTCACATTTCTTACGTTTTCCCTAATTCTCCAACCATGTTAGTGAATTGGGAATGTAGATTTAGGGAATTAAGAATTCTAAGAAAACGAAATTCTCATCTCCCAAATTCTCCGTGCTACAGAATCCGGCCCTGGCGTCTAATTGGGTTGGCTCCAGATGTCCTGGATATAGTCGCCGAAGTGAATCCTAGTGTAATAGCTACCTCTGACACCGACTTCCATATTCCTTCTAGTCTTGATCAACAACGCTTAGAAGCCACCAAACAGCTTTTCCCCTCTTTCACCTCTTCAGGCCTGGGAAAAACAACATTGGTCACTCACAAGATTGAGACGAATGACGCCGCCCCGATAAAACAGCTCTTTTATCCGATCTCGCCGGCAGTACAAAGTTTAGTGGATGCCGAATTAGAGCGAATGCTATCACTGGGTGTGATAGAGGAGAGCCAGAGTCCTTGGAGCTCTCCAGTTGTTCTGGTGAGGAAGCCTGGAAAGGTCCGGCTTTGTTTTAACGCCACGAAGGTCAACTCTGTTACGAAGAAGGATGCCTATCCGCTACCGCAGATAGACGCACTTCTGAGTCGATTTCCTCCGGCAAACTACATAACGAGCCTGGACCTGAAAGAAGCATTCTGGCAAATCCCACCAGACACTGATTCCAGAGAGAAGACCGCTTTTACAGTACCTGGTCATCCTCTCTATCAGTACACGGTGATGCCATTCGGCCTATGCAACGCTCCACAAACGATGTGCCGCCTCATGGATAAAGTCATTCTTTTGATCTTCGTAAGAATGCTCTCGTCTATCTAGGCGATTTATTAATTCTGTCATCAGACTCTGACTCGCATCTCACGTTACTATCCCGTGTAGCGGATTGTTTGAGGAAAGCTGGCCTCACTATCAACATCGAGAAGAGCAAGTTTTGTATCAAGGAGACCAAATACTTGGGTGTTATAGTCGGGAAAGGAGGAATTAGGACTCACCCACACAAGATCTCAGCTATAGTTGACTATCCGTCACCTAAAACTGTTCGGCAAGCCCGACGCCTACTAGGTATGGCGGGATGCTATAGACGGTTCATCGCGAACTATGCTGATGTAACTGCCTCCATTACAGAAACCTTGAAAAACCCCAGTCAGTTCAATGGACACCTGAAGCCCAGACGTCTCTTGATCTATTAAAGCAAAACCTTACTTCTGCTCCGTTGCTAGTGAGCCCAGACTTCACCAAGCCATTCGTTATGCAGTGCGATGCGAGCCAGCAAGGTATTGGTGGGGTGCTGATTCAACTAGATGACGATGGCCACGAGAAGCGAGTAGCCTACGTCTCGAAAAAGTTGAACTCAGTACAAAGAAATTATACCATCACAGAGCAGGAATGCCTAGCTGCAAGCTTAAGTGAGAAAAGTGAGAAAAGCATCTACGCTCAATGTGTGCCAATTCATTGAGACGGAAGTGTTCCGCGTGTTCGGAGTCCCGGAAGCGATCGTCTCTGACAATGGAGTCCAGTCTTGCTTGGCTCAATTTACCAAGTTACTGGAAAAGTATGGGGTGAAGCACTTGCGAACGGCAGTTTACTCGCCGCAAGCGAACGCTTCAGAGCGAGTAAACAGGTCTCTATTGTCAGGGATTCGAGCGTATATTCGGAAGGAACACACAAAATGGGATGAGAAGCTGAGCCAAGTAGCTAGTTCCCTTAGGAGCTCTTTCCATCAAGCTACTGGTCTCTCTCCCTATCGAACACTCTTCGGTCAACAAATGATTGAACATGGCAGTTCCTATTCCATCTTGAGGAGCCTTGGGACTCCTAGTGTGCCATTGAGAGTAGATCATGAAGACATAGTGAGATTGCCCCGTGCGAGAGTGTAGGAGAACTTACACCATGCGTTCGAACAGGGTTCACGAGCCTATAATCTCAGGGCGAAGCCTGTTGATTTCAAAGTGGGTCAAGAAGTATTTAGACGGAATTTTGCCAAAAGCAACTTCCAACAGCAGACTAGTGCTAGTGTGGTTCGAGCCAAGAAAGGAAACTTCCTATACGAGCTTGAGGATCTGCAGGGGAAACTGCTAGGAGTCTATCACGCCAAAGACATCAGGCAGTGATATCCAGTCTCAAAGCCTCATCTATCGGCTGTCTCGTTTATTCCTGGTAGCCCTAAGAAGGCATCCAGCCAGCTTCACTGGTAAACTATAGGATATCGCGAAGCCATCCTATTGCCCCGTCAATGGTTGGTGATATACCTGTTGGAATCCATTCCTGTATACGGCTGTCAGCATGTCACTACATCGACGACGCTTTGGACACACACCGTTGAACAATCGCGGTCGGAGATCAGAGGAGAAGTTGTGCCGGGAATGCTTAGCGATCAGTTCTATGGGCTACTGATCGCGGGGCTTCCTCAGCATCTCGGTGGTGGAGGGCAGAGATACATCGACCGGCTGGTTTTTTTGGGTTACCAGCTTGTCAATGTAACTTTGGCTTCCCACACTGAGAAGGATGTCGAGGTCTGATCGAAAACCGACGAGACTTCAGGGATGTGTCCTCGATAAGTCATCGGTCAAGTAGAGCAACGTCGTAATATAGCACGAGTGATGAGGACTACACATTGCGTCGTGGGTCGAGACACACATTGAGCGCCCGCAGCGATGAGGCCTATGTGTAAGACCGGCTAGCTCAGTCGACTATTTTTCAGTGTTGTCTGAACCAGGGGTGGCGCAGACCACTCTGCCCTGTTATGGTCGTAGCGTATTGCATATAGCAATATGCTACATGACATACATACTGAAGCGTGTATGCCGGCTGGCTGCTGTCCATATCAGAAAACTTGAACGCACCCCGACCGAGAGAGATGCGTTTCCTCAAGTTCTGTGTGATATGTGGATGTGACAGAAAAAAAGGAAGGGAAGGTTTTTGTGTTTGGACGAAGATATCTAAGCTGTGAAAGAAAAAGTGTTTTTTTAATTCTTATATTTAAAAGTAGAAGAGAATAAAAGATTAATAAACTGCTCGACTAAGTAATCTGCTAGCGGTCAGGGAAGAAAAAGAATAACAATAAGAATAAGCTGGGTTTGATGAAATAAAAGCGGAAATAAGCGGAAGGGCCCATGTGAAGGATAGTTTGGCTCAACACAAATTATAGCAAGTACATGAAGATAACGAACACAAAAGCCACGGTATCGTAATTTCAAACTATTTTAAATTATCCGGGAAGGGGAATAAGGCTTCGTAAATGCGGACGCTGACGAAGTTGATTAAGCTGCTAAGATGCCATGTAGACGTGAGGGATTATTATGATATTCACATTTTCGACCTAAATCGCCGAAAGCAGGTGGCACAAAAATCCTATTCATAGTAGTGCTATAAAGAAATTCCGAGTCCTGGAACTTACACAGGCTGAATCAGACGGGAAAGCTTTTTCTTTTACCAAAGTGAATTATTGCATATTGGTGGGAACCATAAAACAGAAACAAATGTGATAGAAATGCATATTCCTACATGAGTTTGGCATTACTCCTTCGTATACAAATAACAATTCCTAATAATATAAGGAGAACGGGACAAGCGCACGTCCAACGTATTCTACAGAGCAATGGTGCTAACTTATAACATTATTTGCCCTAAAGATAGCCTTGTCTGGGATTTCTCTCCATAATTTCCATTTCTTTTGTGTTGTGTTGTATTAATCTGATTCAAGTAGGAGAGTATATTTTTTTGGCCTCATTGGCTCCGTAGTTAAAATCATGACTTAGGATAACTTTGTATGAAGTCAGTACTTAAGGACAGTGGTCCAAGTGAAATAAAATGAGTTTTTTTTATAATGTCATGAGAATGTGCTGAATTTAATTGTTTTCTCCTCTCATTATCCCAGAGCCCTCTCACATAGGATAGAGGTCCTCTAGGCTCGCCTAGTCTCTGTCTCTCTCTTTACAGGTCCCTCAGAGTCAGATGGGAGGATGGGGACGGCAAAGAAGGCATCTACGCCTTCCACAAGGTATGCAGGTAAGTGACGTAAAGGTCCCTTCAGGTCCGAATGTGTGCCGGCTTTTAGTTGGATAGGCACGAAATTTTTTTGATTATGGCTGACGGCAGCGGCAGGTTTTTCGTGGAACCTCCCCACACTCTCCGCCAATGAGCAGAGGGTAGCTAGCGTGCCGCCCTGCAGGTAACGCTGTCCGTCGAGTGATCTGTCACCTCATGCTGACAGTCTGGACTTTACGTCCAAAGCAATCACTCACTATAGTTGCATAACACGGCAGTCTACAAGACAATCTCTTGGAACACTCCAGCCCATATGCTCGTACTCGTCTTGGATTCATCCGTAAAGATAGAAATATGGGATATTACCACCAGCTTCCCATTTCAATCACTCCTGGGACCGGATTCTGTAAAGGCTTAAACACAATTGCGACGACAAAGCGACAGACGACAGGGGAAAATTCGCTGCGAAACAGGCAGTCGAAAAATTGGGAACACAATTGCAACGACAGGCAGTGAGCGACGATTGTGAAATAAGAAGATATTGAAATTTCATTTGTTAAATTTTTCGAGCGTTTTAAAACGAGATTTTTATTAAGAATATTTTGTATTATATTGAAAGAAATGCAATGGACCAAAGAGTGGAAAAAAACTGACAATGCGGATATTAACTAAATTAAACGCTTTGAAATATCCATCTAAACCACGTCTTTTTTGTCCAGTTGTCTTGCCTCTATTGCAAATCATAAATTATTCTATGATTTCGTACTTCCTCGATCAATTTTTCTTCAAATCTCATTATTTTAAAATTACGTGCTTCCACCAAAAAAAGACAAAACTGAATGCCAAAACAATTTAATTTTGTTGGTAGTACTGCAGCGACGACGGCAAAATTAGAAACTGATCAATCCCGACGAAAGTTTCGTCGATCGCTCGCCGTCGCCCGTCGCAATTTGGTGCATTCGCATAAGATGCTGTGCTTTTAGAAGTTTGACAGCGGTATGTCGTCGTCGTTTGTCGCCGGTCGTCGCAATTGTATTTAAGCCTTAACTGGGAGAGCTTGGGAGATGAGAATTTTCGTTTTCCCCGATTAAAACTCCCTAACTCTCCATTCGAGATTCTCTAACATACTTGGGGAGTTAGAGAAAACGTGAGAAGTATCGCAATATTGAAGGACGGCTAACTCTGTGTGGGAGGTTCGTAGAGCATTGGGATTTTTTCCGTCGGATTAAGGATCTCGAGTACAAAAATATAAATGAAAATTTTTTTAGGGAGAGGCTTTGGAGATCGGGGGTCGTACCACCCCTCATTGGGGGTTATCCAAAATATGTCATGTTTGTTATCAAACTAATCGACTGGTGCACTTTTTTTGATCATTTTAAATTCATAACTGACTTTTTTTGCCGAAAGACGGATTTTTTCCACTTGGGTTATATACACCCCAGTTCCTATTTTCCGTTCTTTGTTTCGGATTCATAATTACTCTGTTGCGAACGTTTTTCTCCTGAAAAGTGAATTTCCACGATTTTCCAGTCCTTCATAATTATGCGTTGAAAATATGTCCATTTTTGTACCAAAAAACACCCATTTTTTTCATCTTAAGGAGGACTGATTCATTTCTTTTGCATTTACCTCCAAAACCAATTATCGGACTCAAAACCTATTTACATATCTAATTACGGCACGAAGTGTAGATGCGATTTAATCCTACATACAAGCTTTAACGTTCATATTTAAAATGTTTTTTCTTCTGTACTGGAAGACGACCAAATTGATCATTTCGCGTGATTTAAAATTTTTAGTGGGTACCTTGAGATACCAAAATCCTTATTTCTCTGTAAGTATTGCAAGGATTTCCATAATTTGTTATTGTAAACGTAGCCAGGATATGCGGTGAGCCCATAATTTAATTCGAAAATCACAAAACACAACAAAAGCGGACAGTACTGTTAGTTGAGAAATATTCTTCTTACTTCTCCACAACTAACACAGCCGAGAGTTTTGTCGAGTGGTTAGAGAGTTTGGTAATTCTTAATACAAATTCCCCGAGGCCGGATTGACTAACGCGGAGAGTGGTGACTGGTGGAGTTGTGGAGATGAGAGTTCTTTTGACACTTAACTCTCCACTCGGAATGCTGTAACTCGGGGAATTTTATTGAGAATTACCAAACTCTCTATTCCACTCGACAAAACTCTCGGCTGTGTTAGTTGTGGAGAAGTAAAAAGAATATTTCTCAACTGAGAGTATTGCCTGGTTTTGTTTTGTTTTGTGAAGGTAGCTAGGTTAGGTACCTAGGAAAGCTCAAACTGAATTATGAATTTACTGCATACCTTGTCTATGTTTACAAACACAAATTATGGAAATCTTTCAATACTTACAGAGAAATATGGATTTTTGTGTCTCAAGGTACCCGCTAAAAATTTTAAAACCCGCGAAAATGGTCAATGCACTCGTCTTCCAGTATAGAAGAGATACTATAAAATAAATTAAAATTAAATATGCACGTTAAAGCTTGTATGTAGAATGAAATGGCATTTACATTTTGTCCCCTAATTAGATATGTAATTAGTTTTTGAGTCCGATATATGGTTTTGGAGATAACTTCAAAAGAATTGAATCAGTCCTTCTTTAGATGGAAAAATGGCCGTCTTTTGGTACAAAATTGGACATATTTTAAACTTATCATTACGAAGAACTGATAAGTCCTGGAAATTTGATTTCCGTGAGAAAATTGTTCACAATAGAGTACTACATGTGAAACAAAAAACGGTAGAAATATATGCAAAATATAGGAACTGGGGTGTATGTGACCCAATTGTGACAAATCCGTCTTTCGGCGGTAAAAAGTCAGTTATAACGTTAGAACGATCATAAACAAACTACACCTGTAAATAAGTTGCTTCCTTTCCTAGATTCCGCTTGCTTTCTTCAATTCGGTCTGTTAATTAAATGACTTTCAATACTAGAGCTAAAGAGCTCAATCTTTTAAAAGAGCACCAAGTTAGAGCCAAAGGCTCAATATCTGGTGTTTGAATATGGATATCCTCAATGAGAGCTGAAAAGCTCATTACCTTTCATATCAGCCATTTTGGAGCTAAAGAGATCAATATCTGGCAATTGAATTAAACACCGAGAGTTGCAGGTAAAACTCTGAATCTTTATTTCATATTGCATTTAATTTATACTTTTTTGAAAATTGCTTACATAATTGCTTAATTCGAAATATTGTTTCTCATGAGAACTATTCTATATTACAAAGAGTATTACAAAGTTGCTTACCTTGCTCATATTAGCAATATCGATCAAAAACATATATTATCGATAAATGCATATACATTAACCCCTACATGAACAAGCATAGCATTGCTTAGATGCTTACTTTGCAATCTTCTTCTTATTGAACAAATGCTAAGTAGATATGACACAGTTATCGATTGCGTCATTGAGCAAATTACTTTTTTAAGTTCACTGAGTAATGCATTATATGCATCATCACGGTGCAACGGTGACCAGTGGTGATCATATTGCATTTTTACAACTTTCTTTCACTTAGCGTAAATTCGTGAATGGATCGTAGAATGGCGCATGGCTATTCCGATCATATTTCTTTTTCTTTGTGGTTATTTACTTTTGCTTGTTATGTTTGTTTCGTTTATTTGTATTTGTTGTTGAGGTACGTGCATATGCCTTTATTATTGTGGTATGTAGGTATGCTCTACACACCGATCGATTACCCGTTCCTCCCTCTTTAATTTCATACCAAACACGACGTATTTTTGAAAAACCCCAATGGTGGGGTGGTACGACCCCCCCCCCCCCCCCCCCGAAACATTCCCGGCAATTGTTCACTTCACTGCGACACTTTTACGTTTTCCATAACTCCCCAAGAGGATCAACTACAATAGTCGTAAAGACGTGACGGATTTCAAGGATATTGAGGTTTACTTACGATCAATTTAAAACATTTCATGTGAAGATAATAATCCTTACTGAATTTGATATGAAAATGTGATAAAAATGGTAATTTTTCGTAATTAAACCTCAATCTGGTTGAAATCCGTAACGTCTTTTACGGCTATTGTAGTTGAGCCATATGTTAGAGAATCGCGAACAGTGAGTTAAGGCCTAAGCACAATTGCGACGGCAAACAGCAAACGTCAGACTATTACAGTAAAACAGTTTTCTCCAGAAACGTTTTATGGAGTGTGTGTTAGTGATTTACATAGGAATCTGCAGTGCTGTCTTTCGCCAACCACTTGGTTGAATTAATTCACTTACGACCACGAGAGAGGCCGACGGCACTGCAGATTCCTTTCTAATACACATTCTATATATAAAACGTTCCTGGAGAAAATTGTTCATATTACTGCAATGCCGTTTGCCGTCTGTCGGCACAATTGTGTTTAGGCCTTAAGGGAGTTTTAGGAAAGGTACTTGCAATTGGATAACCATTTAATATTCACTAGGTACATTAAATTGCAGAAAATTAATTTCGTATAATTAAAAAGTGCACGTAAAAAGGTACGTATCTTCAAGAAAAGGTATCCTCTTCTACAAATATGAAAAAGGTACTTAGGTATGTAAATGAATATTTTTGTATTCAAGTAGAATCACGGGTCGACTATTTTTACTGTTACTCTACAAGGAAAAAATTAAAAAAGCACCTGTAACTATATAACCAGCACATTTTCAAAACAAGAGGAAGCTATATGTATACATAAATAGCTTTTTGTATCATCTAGCTCTAGAGTTTCATCAAAAAATCCTTCTAAATACTAAAAATTTGACTACGTAGAAACGCCAACATTGTTTTAATATGAAGAGGCACCAATGTAAACCATGAATTAAGATATTATATAATAATAAAATAAGTAAAAATGTTAATGTTCTCACTTTGAAAATTTTCTTCATTATAAGTGGTTTTATTTTAACACAAGCCATATCAAAATTATAAAATATCTCCACAATTTATTGAAAACAAAAAAGTATTTCACAGGCCGCATGTGTTCATCGTCTTTGTAATAAGCTGTGCGCTGCTGCGCCATCATGCTTGAAACAAGTCTCAACATGTCGAAAAGAAGTTAGGTCATCGCATCGCGAAACACATAGATTTCACACGTGCCTCTTGTTAAATCGATTGCGGCCAGATGACTAATGCTTCTGTTCCTCAATAGTAGTAAATTTTCTTGACATTGCGCACTATGCTTTGAGCCCTGCTTAGGATTTTGTTGGGTCTGTGAGATCGTGAGGCCTCCGACTTGCTGCTGTTGCAAGTAGACAAGCAGGTAAAACGAGTCTCCACACGCCAACATAAAATTGCCCGCATAACCCGAAGTTATTCAACCTTCTGATTTGGATTTACCTTCCCTATCTTCGTTTGCGATATCTTGTATATGTAAACTCGAGAAGTGTTCGGGGTAAAACTTTCTTGCTAAGTAACTGGCAACGGAAGAAGCACTGTGCACCTTGGTTTTGCTGGAATTATCTTCGCTTGGCTCTTGGCCTGTTATATTATGTATTTATATTACAAACGGGGCAGGTGTTCGCATCGCGTGGGAAACACACGACAAAATCATTTCCCACGGTTTCGACTTATTGCTGGTCTCTGATGTTGGCTACCCGAATTCAAAGACACGTTATCGGCATTTTTATGTCATTTCTCTTATAATGGCCAGCTGTGATTGCTTTCATGATTATTTATTGTAGAATGAAATGACGTTGAGTCTCAGATTAGACCCTTAAGGAAATTTAATGTCGTCTGCTTTCAAGAAAATGCCTTAGTTTTAGTTGCTCAGAATGTTTGTAACGTGATTATATTTAGTTTTGGATATTGCTTTCAGAAACAAAGCGTTCTCTTGAGGGGTGAAAGTCTCTCAGGTCTCATGGTCTAAATTAAATTGGAAAAAAATGACTAACAATACGAATATTCATAAAATAATTCGGTTAAGAGTGAGTCGGGCTCTCGAAATGAGGGTTCCGTACCAGAGCTGGCGAAATAAATAAGTATTTACATCTAATCCAAAAATGGTTATGATAACTGAATATTATTCAAACAGAACGGACCAAAGTAATTTATAAGAGTTGGATTTATTAATAAGGGTTGTCTTAACTTATCAGACAAAAAACATTTTTTCCAGCAACTATGATGCTGAGGAAAAAGCAGCAGTTTTCCTGTTATCTATGAGCACTAACATTGATAATATCAAAATGTCGGCTTTAAAAACCGTGAAGATCAGTTGGGCGGGGGAGGAGGAAAACCGTATTTTTTCGCACATTTTGGGTTATGAAATATTTGGTTTGGAATCCTTGAAAGTAGACCTTTCACACAATACCCCACAAGTTACATGATTGTTTAGTTTATAGATGGGGGGGGGTAAAAATAGTTGTGCCCCCAATTGCGAAAATAAAGTTTTGAAATATGTAAGTATCTATTATGGTTATGGAATAGTTTCTACGATTTTCTTATTTAAGATAAAAAGGCAGAAAGAAAGACGGCCATGCAAAAATCAAAATTACTTTTAATATTATGCGTGGGTGTCCAATCCATTTTTCTGTGCCATCATTTCTATGCGTTACAAACGGAATGACAAACCTAGTAAATTAGTTTTTAGTTTTCTTTTAAAAACTTACTGTAGGCTACTTTCTTATAACAATAGACTGAGCGTATTGTTATATTCTTTCGCACAAGTCTTACAGTTTTCTCTTTCGCGCCATGGCAGAGTTGGAGCTACCAACACAAAATATTTACTTACTGAACGTTTTCGTATGCCATTTGATATTTTTATGTTGGCTACAGATACAATCACCGCAGGAAGAATAAGGTAAAGATAGTGTTTACCATGCTCCGTCTCTCTTGCCCGTATGCAGGATTCAGGTAAAAATAACCTTTTAAAAATTAAAGTCGGAATGAGTTTAATTTCTTATAAGAGGGCTTATAAACGATTAAAATATCACTTGGGCACAAAGAAGATATTTTTTTAATTTAATTCGATTTTCGGGTGTAAAATTTTTTCTGATTGGTTGAGTTCTACATGTTTTTATGTAGTAACGTTTTAAAGGATACTCAAACTCTGATATACAGAAACACAATACTTTTTGGGCCACATGAAACAGCAAATCACTCGTTCCATTGTTATAAGTCAGTGGTTTAGGCATGTTCAATAGTTTTGTAGGTTTTTGTAATTATTACTAAAAATGCATTCAGAAAAGCAACCCGAACTACAAGCAAGCGGTGTAATTTAGAAGTAAGATTTTTAACAAACTTGCTATTAATGACAATGTATAGCACACCAGCCGAAGTTGTGAACTAAGACATCCAATTTTTTTTTTAAATATTTCACCTACTAAAATAGGAAGATTGATACTCACCGGATGCTGGAGCGCTCATCAAGCCGTGGAAATTTTTGATCGTGAGTATTTTTGGTTTTCAATTTGAATTTTAATCTATTCTATATTATATTCTATACCTATATTCTGCATTCTATACCTGGATCTTCTTATTCTACGCGGTTTTGTTTTCTTGATGTGCTTACCCACGCACATACTATTACTTTATGACATCTCCATCCAATTCCAATTCCTCCTTGGGGTGCTAGCCTTATTAGCCTTAAAAATTACGTTATAGGAAAGCAAAGATACAGAACGTTTACATGAATACTTGAAGTATACTTGAAGTATGCTTGAAGTAATCAAAATATCATGAAAATGCTCATTCTACGCGTAAATTTCAACTTAAGTATTTGGAAAATTAAATTCAAGAAAAATTCAAGTCAAGTAATTGGAATTAATTCAATCAAACGCCATACCTGAGATTCAAGTGAAGTTCAAGTCAAGTACTCAAGTATTCATGTAAACGTACTGATTGTCTCGTAATATTTTTGCGATTTAGAATAGTTTTGTCAATGAACTTAAACGCTGATTATATTCGTATATTATAAAATGTATGTAGTATACACAAATCAGGTGAATTGAAATCCTTGTTATCATTAAGTGACGAGTCTTTTTCTTTTACTCACTCTGCTGAAGGCCTCTTGGAACATGAACCAGATATGAATGCTGCATTGTTAGTCAGGCACTAATTTCTTTTTGGATATGGTGTGTGACAGCGGCAATGTTTTGTGGAATTCACCCCAACGTCTCCATCATTAGCTGAGGGGAACTAGCGTGTCGCCCAGCATTCAACGCTGATCACAGAGTGTGCTATCAGCTCCTGCTGATAGTCTGGACTTTACGTCCAAAGCCAGTCACTCACCTGCTACCCTTCTTCTATCTATTTGTAAGTAATTCCTGTAAAGCATCGTATTCTTTTCAATTGAATTATCCGGTGTATCATCTTATTATAGTAAAAGTATTATTATACCATAGATGAAATCATAGGGTGTAGGTACTAATTTTGTCATTCCGACTTTAATACCATGAAATAATGATGGTAGAGCAAAATGGTTTGGACACCCACGCATAATATTAAAAGCTATTTGGGTTTTACCATGTCCGTTCGTCTGTCCGGCAGTCCGTCTATCCGTCCTCAGGATAAGTCGAGAACGCTCCACTAAGTGTGCTGAAATTTTGCATAAAAAGAAGTAAACTTTAGTTCAAAAGTGGGACCAATGGGGCAACTCCTTCGTATGGTAGCCATACAAAAATGTCGTTTTCCACTATATATTTGAACGCTGCCTGAGAACGCGACAACGTAGAGAACTGAAATTTGGTATGAAGTGTTTTCATAGCAATAGTACTCGTAAAAAAAAGTTTTAAAAGTGGACCGTTCTTGTTGTTGCCATATAAAAATTTAGGTTTTTTACATATACTGTAAAAACGATCAGTTAGACGTTCTTATTGTACTGAAAAGTTCTTCAGAAAATTTATTATAATCATTTTTCCTGTCCGACGAACTGTTCTAGAAGTATATGAGAAACACCTCTTCAAAATCCAAATTTTCACAGATGGATGATCATACGAAATTACATACGGGCATTCATCTGGGGTATCATAAGAATTGGTCTTAGACCAATTCCATCTTTTTTGCTTGTTATACACCTATGTTTAGTGCAAGAACAGTGACACATTTTACTGTACTCACTCACGAAAATTTAGTAAAGTCAGGTGCCGGAAGCGCACGTTGTATGTACTTATGTAAACTCTCGCATTAAAAAAGCGCTACGTGTGGAACGATTAATGCATTATTTTATGAATGAACCTTTATTCTGATCACATAGGTACAGAATGGATTTGTTTGTTCTGAAGTTATGCGTTACGCACAAATACCGCTTAAGATCATAAATAATAATAATAAAGTGCGATCAAGTAGCATAATAGAGGGCACTAACTTGGTCACTACGACTACCCTTAGAACCTCTACGTAGCGCTTACTATTACTGCTGAGAGCACAAATGGTCATGATATGCAGTCGTCTCCAGCGGTAAAATCGGATTCGCTGTCTAGAAATTGCAGACCACTGTTGGAAGCACAATATTTTTTTTTTGAAATACCTTGAAGGTAGAATGATCACCAAAATCGACAAAATTTTGATACCTTTAGCTCCAAGAATAACTGAGTACAAAAAGCTGCCACTCCACTAATTCAAAATATTGTGTGTTGATTCTATGCTGAGGATGACGATGTACGTCGATTGCATAGTCTAAAAATCTGCGCCGCATGTTGAATATTTTTCCATCCGAAAAGCATGGCATATATTTCAAATAATGATAACTAGATTATTGTGCATATTTCTAGGCATATACATAGATTTGTTTATTTTGTTCATATAGTAAACCTTAAATTGGAAGACTGTAACTTTTTTGGGCTTCTTTGCATTCATAAGATTGCCTTACACTAGATGAACACTAAATTTCCAACTAGAAATTGAATTAATTTAATATGGAATAGAATAAGTATCAAGTTAAACTATAAATGGAAATTGGAGAGCCTGCATCTTATTTTTAATATGTTCCGTTTCTTTGGGTACAAAACAAAAAGATGTAATTCTTGTTGCAGCAAATCTAATTAATAAAAAATGCAATGAAAAAAAAATGAGTGTTCAGTCTACCGACGTGTTGTGATTCCCCCGATGTAAACACATTCCTAAAAAGACAAAATAAAAGAAACACAAAGAACCAAATTCTAAATGAAATCAACAAAAAATACTCATCTGATAGTTGGGAACTTCCTTCCTTTGGTCCAGCGATGTCTAAACACTTTAACAAATACATTCAACGCCTAAAACATACAAAATTATTATTATTTATAACAAAATTCTATAAAAATATCATCAACTTACCTAAAGTGTACATCCCTCTCGTATATTTACATTTCGCAATGTCACATAGTGACATTACGTCAATTCATTTGATTTCGCCTCAGTCATCAAATCCAACAAACGTCGCTAGGGCAACACCGAGAGGCGAGAGCTCATAACTGGATGCGGCGGATATAAAAGCCGACAAGCCGCAGCAGAAAATCATTCTTGGTTCAGAGCTCATCTGATTCGGAGACTAATCCGAGTAACAAGAATAAAATTCCCAAATCTCATATAGAAGATTAATTCTATATTTCAGAGATTAATCTGAAAATCCTATCAATTCCAAGAATTCCATCCCACACCTAAGCAGAAGATTAATTCTGCGCAGAGATTAATCTGCAAAAAGATCCATCCCACACCTAAGCAGAAGATTAATTCTGCGCAGAGATTAATCTGCAATAATCCGTCCCACACCTAAGCAGAAGAATAATTCTGCTGCAGAGAATAATCTGCTACATCTCCTGCTCACATTTACAGAGGAATAACTCTGCTGCAGAGACTAATCTGCATTCTTCGTTATAGTAGCATATTGCTACATTTCTGCGCACGCTCAGAATACTGTCAGAGACTAATCTGACTAGTTGTACTGACAGAAGAATTTTACTGCTCTTGTGCCCTCACGCACTAGCAGCATCAATATTTTCCCCTTTTTTTTTGTTTGATGACAGATAATAATTCTGATCTTCTCTCCCTTTTTCAGAACGAGGAGAAAATTGGCAGCGCCTGAGCAGGAGCTCATTGATTTTGAATTTTAATTTGTTTATTTTGTTTATTTCATTCGGATTTTTATTGAATTTTTTTTATATTGAATTTTTAGTAGTTTGTAGGTTAGTTTTAGTAAATGAATTTGTGATATTAGTGTAAGCAATTGAATTATATATAATAAAATTTTATATTTGAATTCTTAAAAACTGAGTTGTCCATTAAAAATCGGCACTCCCTCCCACGTCCGAGACTAGCTCTCACATTGGTCCTTCAAAGCCGGATAACTCAGTCAATCAAATATAAAATTGAATACATTGCTTAATATCACGTGATTCAAGCCTTTCCATACAAACTGTCGAAAGATGACGAATCCATTCCATCTGACGTTGGTGACGAAACCATTGACTCTGTGTCAGAGTTGGTACAGTCCCAAATAGAAGTCAAAGATTTAATGGAAGACTTATTTAGAAGGCATCAAAGAGATGGAAAAAAGAAAACTGTCAAATCGACAGAAAAACGCCTACAAACGTTCACGGAGTATTGGAAAGATTTCCAAACTCGGCACAGGTCCATACAAAGGAGAGTAAGAAAAGAAGATCTCCAATTAGAATATTTCACCGAAGAAATATTCAGCGAGGTTCAGGAATACTACATTGAAAAAGCAGCAAGCATGGAAGAAGACATAGACAGATTAACACCAACACCATCTGCCAACAATCCACCTTACACACAGACAAATTCTGCTAGCACAATGTCATGCAATAGCGAAAGACTTCCTAGAATCAAGCTGCCGACATTCAATGGTGAATATTCGACATGGATCTCATTTCACGATCTATTTAATTCGGTTATACACAACAACAATAATTTAAGAGACGTTGACAAGGTGTATTTTTTAAAAACTAATCTAATAAGAGAAGCTGAAAAATTGCTCAGGCATTATGAAATATGCGACGCAAACTATAAACCAGCGTCGCAACTCCTAAAGGAACGCTACTCAAATAAGCGAATCCTAGTCAACGTACAACTTAAAAAATTATTGTCTCTCCCAACCACAAATCATGATACTGCCGAAAGTATCAAAAGGCTACTAGACAATATAACAGAGGCGCTATTAGCATTACAAAATTCAGGTGTAGAAACAAACAATTGGGATCCTATAATTATATACTTTACTGTACAAAAGTTACACCCAGACACACACCAGTTCTGGGAGCAGAGCCTTTACAATAGCACAGAATTACCCAAATTAAAAATATTAACTAAATTCCTACAGGCTCGCTTCAGAACCTTGGAAATGATAGGAAATAGAAATACATCTTCTAACATGACACAGAGAAAACCATTCTCACCAAAACCAACTTATGGATTCTTTAATAGAAGCAGAAGTTCAACACCAGTTCACCCACCTACAAAAAGGTCCTCTTGCAGCCATTGCAAGGGTGACCACATCATATTTCACTGTCCAACCTTTAGGAATATGAACACCCGACAACGACACGAAGTTGTCACAAATAAGCATTTATGCAAAAATTGCTTATCTCCTAACCACCTAACCTTAAATTGCACAAGCAATAAAAGGTGTTACCACTGTAACAAAAGTCATAACACATTGCTCCACTATGAGCAAAACGATTCGGTGACAGAATCACCTAATCAATCCACCCAAATTTCCAGTATGGAAACTGAACCAAGCACACCCTTAGCTTGTAGAAATGACGAACAACAAGTTCAAAGTTTTCTAACCGCCAATATGAAAAGAGCTCTCCTCTCCACAGCTCTGATCAATGTCACTTCACCATCCGGAATCACAATGGCATTCCGAGCATTAATAGACTCTGGATCTCAAGTGTCTATTATGACCGAAAAGGCCTGTAAACTCTTACAGCTTAAAGGATCTCCAACCACCCAAGAATTAATTGGACTTGGTTCAACTCCCACTAATACAGCTGTACAGCAAACCACAGTCACAATTAATTCTCTACAAAACAATTTTAAAATAGCGAACAACATGCTCATAATCCGAAAAATCACCGATCTGCTTCCAACACAGACAATCGAAGTGTCAAATTGGAAACACATAAACAATCTCCCTCTTGCAGATCCTACGTTCTCAGTTCCAGGAGAAATCGATGTTCTTCTCGGAGCAAATATCTATGCCGCCATCATTAAAAATGGAATTAGAAGAGGATCTAACAATACACCTACAGCCCAAAACACCGAACTGGGCTGGATTCTGGTCGGAGGAGTACCAGAAATAAAGAGCATGACAACGACTGTGCTATCCACCTATACGACGACAAACCCCAAGTCGGATAAGAAACTAAAGAGAGTTTGGGAATACTCCACTACGCCAATATGTTCACCAAAACATCAAGTGCATACAAGAAAACTCCTACTCCCCGCATATTATGAATATGTGTCCACCAAGAATCATAATACACCTCTACACCACATTGCTCAGAGAAAAAACTGGAGAAATACACCAAGTAAAGCAAAGAAGCACTACACTTTAATAACTCTTTCCACCATCAACACAAAATGGAAAAATGAAACAAAAGTGTCGCCATCTCGTTCAGTGTCAGCAACTTTACAATATAATAAAATGAAAACTGAACTAGATCGCAGAGAAACTAAACCTCTCACCAATGGATGGCATCATTATCATCCAAAGACTCTCATATTGCATCAATAATGCAAGAGAATAATATTTCCCCAGTAATACGAACTGAAGCGAAACATTTCAGAGCTCTTTCCTCCTCATCCAATAATCAAAATGAATATATTATTTTCACCCATCTTATTTCAAAAAACTATCCTCTCCCTCTCACCAACATTTCCTGACAATCATCAATTATCCCCACCAAAGTCTATTGCTCTCTGGCACTACTAAGTTCCAAAACACCCGTTATATTTGAACATATTCGAATCCACAACCCGCCAAAAATCACTTCAGTTTGAACAGTGACAAGTGCGCGCAATAGTTTCAGTTTCGTTTTTATTTTTATTTTTTTTCAATTTTATTTTCTTTATTCATCATGGAGGAGTTATTAGAAATTTTCAACTCTGAGTCTTTAGACTCAGTAGATGTAGGCATCACACCTACACCTCTCGAGCTCTTGGCATCTTTCAAGCCAATCAGGCCCATCAGCCCACTGCCACCAACACCGAAAAGGCGCGCAGACCCCGGTCAGCAATCGTGCGTCCACCACCCGTACATGCCTCGCCTATTAAGAGAAAGGCAAGGCCATTTGAGGCAAGGCCAGCATCAGCAAAAGTCAAAAGGCTGTAAAAGGAGCCTAAGGAAGGTGATCACTTCAACTTCAAACAGAGACCCAAAGAACACCGTCCTGAAATTCGAGTACCAACTCGGCCAAGACTGCCTATAGCAGCACGCTCTACGCCATTGAGCATGCCAGAATTAGATGCTGAAACTGGCAGCAAACCAAAAGCCAAGGATTGCCTCAAGTGGCCAAGGAAATATAGCCCAGTTAGCAAGGTTATCACTCCCACTACAGCTGCAAAAACAGTGAGCAACATCAAACTACCACCGCTGGAGAATATCGCTTCACAACCAATGCAATTAATGGATCTCGTAATAGATCCACCAGCACAATTTGCAGATCTACCACCTAAGCCTCAAACACCAACTCAAAGGCAGTCAGCAATCAGTATGAAACCCACTGAGCTCAATCTGGGAATTCCTAGAGATTTAATAGGAAAAATTGTCACTACATCCATTATAACAAAATTATTGGACGCAACACAAACTCCTTGGGACAAAATCAGAAACGCCAAGGTATATTATAAGTGGGACATCCCGGGAGGAGTGACACTAAAAATGAAAAGAAAAAAGGACAAACTGCACATCATTCATCAACAAAATGTAAGTTTATTACTCAAAACACTACAATTTTTCCTTTCCCTTTTTTGAGGCGGGAGGATGTTCAGTCTACCGACGTGTTGTGATTCCCCCGATGTAAACACATTCCTAAAAAGACAAAATAAAAGAAACACAAAGAACCAAATTCTAAATGAAATCAACAAAAAATACTCATCTGATAGTTGGGATCTTCCTTCCTTTGGTCCAGCGATGTCTAAACACTTTAACAAATACATTCAACGCCTAAAACATACAAAATTATTATTATTTATAACAAAATTCTATAAAAATATCATCAACTTATCTAAAGTGTACATCCCTCTCGTATATTTACATTTCGCAATGTCACATAGTGACATTACGTCAATTTATTTGATTTCGCCTCAGTCATCAAATCCAACAAACGTCGCTAGGGCAACACCGAGAGGCGAGAACTCATAACTGGATGCGGCGGATATAAAAGCCGACAAGCCGCAGCAGAAAATCATCCTTGGTTCAGAGCTCATCTGATTCGGAGACTAATCCGAGTAACAAGAATAAAATTCCCAAACCTCATATAGAAGATTAATTCTATATTTCAGAGATTAATCTGAAAATCCTATCAATTCCAAGAATTCCATCCCACACCTAAGCAGAAGATTAATTCTGCGCAGAGATTAATCTGCAAAAAGATCCATCCCACACCTAAGCAGAAGATTAATTCTGCGCAGAGATTAATCTGCAATAATCCGTCCCACACCTAAGCAGAAGAATAATTCTGCTGCAGAGAATAATCTGCTACATCTCCTGCTCACATTTACAGAGGAATAACTCTGCTGCAGAGACTAATCTGCATTCTTCGTTATAGTAGCATATTGCTACATTTCTGCGCACGCTCAGAATACTGTCAGAGACTAATCTGACTAGTTGTACTGACAGAAGAATTTTACTGCTCTTGTGCCCTCACGCACTAGCAGCATCAATATTTTCCTCTTTTTTTTTTGTTTGATGACAGATAATAATTCTGATCTTCTCTCCCTTTTTCAGAACGAGGAGAAAATTGGCAGCGCCTGAGCAGGAGCTCATTGATTTTGAATTTTAATTTTAATTTGTTTATTTTGTTTATTTCATTCGGATTTTTATTGAATTTTTTTTATATTGAATTTTTAGTAGTTTGTAGGTTAGTTTTAGTAAATGAATTTGTGATATTAGTGTAGGCAATTGAATTATATATAATAAAATTTTATATTTGAATTTTTAAAAACTGAGTTGTCCATTAAAAACCGGCACTCCCTCCCACGTCCGAGACTAGCTCTCACAATGAGGATATGGAGTTTATACAGAGTATTTCGTGGTCAGAGATCCAAAGGGTATGAGATGATGTTACTTACCTAGATAAACAATAAATTGTATGGCAAGTCCGTGGCCATCACAGCTATTTAGAAATTACATGTTATATTCTAGATTTTGACAAAACATCCTGTATCTTAAAAAGGACAGGGTGTATTGTCACCGTTAATGCCTCATATGTAGAACCTCAAGAGGCCTTTCGAAGGACTGCTCAACCAGCCCCGTACACCTATCCTCTACGTAGTTGTGTTAGATTATTTTACCTTTTTTTTTACTTTGACAAAGTCTGTAAACTCTCGTCCTCCTCTCCTATTACACTTATGCTCTAACTGTAACCATTATAGAATGATTAATATTATAATATGATTGGCTGCCATAACGTTTCATTCACTATCCCTACAATTGCACAAGAAGATATACTTGATGAAATTAATGGGCTTCCAAATGACTTCACAACGGGAACTGATGGGATCCCTCCAGCCTTCTTTAAGTCCTGCTGCCTTGCCCGGGCAACTCCATTTCCAAAATTCGCTCGATATTGGTTGTTTCTTTCAGCTATGCAAAAATTCTTTGTCATACCTGTCTTCGAAACACGTAGTAAAAGTGAAATATTGAGCTATCGGCCTATTGCAAAACTATTGTGCATCCCGAAATTACTCGCATCTATTATTTACTCTTAGCTACCATTTTCCTGCAAAAATGTGCTTTCTCAAACCAACATGGGTTAATTTCGGGCAGGTCTACAGCCACTAATTTGTTGGAATTTTTCTCCCATACTATTCGCGGGTTTGTAGATGCCTAGCAAACAGATTGTATTTGTACAGACTTTAGTAAGGCGTTCGACAAGTTATCTCACTCCGTGATACTGTTTAAAATGGAAAAGTATGGGTTTCCTCCGTCATTTCTCAAATGGACGGAGTTTTATTTAGATAACAGAATATACCAAATCTATTGCCGTCATTCCATCTCTAAACTCTTGAAAGCTTCGTCTGGTGTACCTCCCGTTTTTTTTTTATCTATTGACGACATTGTCTCTGTGGTGAGGCACTAAAAAGTCTTGATTAATGCTGGCGTAATCTGTTAGTGATTGTGAACAGGTACAGGGTGACCTTCACAATTTTTACGATTAGTGCAAAGGCAATAATTTGGTATTCAATATCGGCAATGATTCCACAGGAATCAGAAACCAATCATTTATGATTACGGGTTTTTGGATTCTTCGATTCGCCGTGTGGTTTCTGTCTGTGACTTGGGAGTCCAATGTGATCATAGATTGAATTTTACCTCCCACATAAACTACATGGTATGAAAGAGTAGTTCTGTGGACACGAGAGGCACTTTAATAGAAAATACATGCTATATGTTTGACTGCTGTATTGGCCTTATTATTAGGGACGTTCTTTAGATGTATAAGCATAAGAATGCGAAAATGCAAACAATGTTAGTTTTTAAGTCAGTCTTATTACAATCTCTGTGGAGGAAACAGTAAAAAGCATCTATCAATAAAATAATCATTCAGCCATAAAATAGCTGTACTCGCTATGGTATTCAAGACGAGTCAAGATACAATACTCCAACCGGTGTAAAATATTTGACATCCGGAAAAATATTTATTTAATATACTAAATAATCTTTTTGACTAACAGGATCTAGGTACGAAGGAAAATAAAGAAAGTCATATCAGACATTCCTCTTATCGCATAGGTCAAGAAAACAATTGAGGCGTTATCTACAAGAGATAAGTCGAGATGTTTAAAGTAGGACTTGTCGGTCCCTTCTCAATTTCCAACAGATCAAGGGGACGATTGGGGATAGAGCCAGAATAAATCCTCTTTGCTCTCGGATCTGGAGAGCTCAGGCTGGAACTATCAACTTCTAGTTTTCTGCCGTGCAACGGCAGTCATTGGCGATATGCACAAGGGGATACGTCTCCTATCATAGTATGAATTTTATACTTTCCAGTGTATCCACACATAGCAGGTGATTATAGGCAATATCGAACGAGATTGGCCTAATAACCACAGTTCTATGGTAAGCTTTATAAGACGTTGGTCGCGAGAGTTCTCGAGTCCCACCATAACATTACGTTTGTACACGTGTTTTTTTAGACCACTGCTTGAATACCCTAACCAGGTTTGGTCTCCCTTTGACGGTACATACATCGACCGTATTGAGAGTGTTCAGCGGAATTTCCTACGCCTTGCTTTTAGGAACCTACCTGGAATAATGCGGTGATTCCCCCACCCTATGAGGATAGTTTGAAGCTTATAAATATGCACTCATTTGAGAAACGTCCCATGGTTGCCGATATAACTTGTGTGCATTAACTTTTCAACGCGAATATTGTTTCTCCCTTTGTTACTTAACAAATTATCTTTTGGGGCTGGTAGGCACACTTTGAGAACTCTGTTGCATGCTAACTCCTCAAGGTCTAACTTCAGCATGTACAAACTTATTAACCGCATGCGCATTTCTGTTAATAATATGGCTGAGTATTTTGTAGTTGACGTCTCTAAGCATGTTTCAAAAAATCGCATATATAATAATAATACTTAGTTATCTGTTTCTATGTCACATTGCATGTATTTTATTCGGTGTTTGGTTTATGTTTAGTTTATCATACTAATAATAAGCATGTATTGTTGATTGTTTATTTATTAAACGTGTCACTACAGCAAGCTCCTGTTAAGCTGGCTATGATAGTAATAAAATATCTCTTAACCTATTCATAACGAAATTAAAGATATCTTTTTTTTTAATTGACGAGTTTTCAATTACTAAAGGATGAAATTATTTTTCACCTGACTAGGTGAGCTCTTCCGCCTCCCCACTTACTATCAATCCTTCTGTTAAAATCGTAGAATATTTTGTAACTTCAAAATTATAAAGCTGACTATGTACATACCGAATTACTTCAGGTCAATGTACGTATAAAACAAGAAAAACAATTGTATATAATTGCTACATATGTAAAACCGCATTGCTCAGGAATGCGGTGACCCAATAATACTTACATTGCAATAATTCACAAAATTGGTAACTATTGCAATCCAATAAAAAACATGCTCACTGGGCTCACTGCCTTACGAGCGATTTTTGCAAGAAAATTAATGTCAATTCAGCATTATAAGCATTTTGTATTTTATGCATTGAGTTAGAGTTAGCTGTTTGTATATATAGATTAAGATTGAGGAAATAAATGATTCAGTTGTATATTAAGGCACATCGCGTATTCATTTAACAAAGTTTACATTAAAATCGTTGCATATCTTTTGCTAGTCATTCCGCCTAACATATCATCATAGTGTAGCGGTACATTGCACCGTTTACACCTCCTACAAGAAGTCAAGGTTTATGTGCTTTGACACTGCAAGGCAGAATAAAAGAATTTTGTACATTTTGGTGACCCCGACGGGATTAATATTCACGTACTTTTCAAAAGAGTTTTATCTTCGCTCACTCAAGTACAAGTTAATCAAGATGAGCCTAAAAGAACTCACTGCTCGTCAAAAGACAACGAGAGACGAAATTAAGCGGATAGCGGAGAACTACGGAAAGGATTCGGAATACTGCATGACATTAGAGTATCTAACCCAACGTATTACGGCCCTTAACCAACTATAGGATGACTTTGAAAGGGTGGACACCGAGATACGCACTAAGAATGGCTCTGAACTATCTCACGCATACTTCATGAATGAGTATTACGAAGGAATTCGAAGTGGCTACGAAAAAATTAAAGGCACGATGGTCACTAGAATTCAGTGGCTGCAGGAAGAAGAAGAAGCAACATCTTCACAAATATCACAAGTCACAGAGACGCAAGCCCAATCCACTCAGAAGGAGAATCATAAAACACAACCAAATCCAGTAAAGCAAGTCACAGATACGCAAGCACAATCCACTCAGAAGAAGAATGATAAAACACAATCAAAGCTAGTAAAGCAAGTCACAGAGACTGTTATTGGAATGATGCCCCAACTAAAGAGGATACTGACCAATTTGGAAACACGTGAGCCACTTCGCTCCGAGCGATTTTACATGATTAAAATAAAAGCCATCGAAGACCACTGGCAGCAAATTCAGAAGTTACACAACCAAAGTTTGAATCATTGGAATAACAAAGATGACGTGAACAATATGGAAGGCTATTTTGATTTGGAAGAACAAACACACGACATGCTCATACAACTACATGAATGTTTAAGTCGCTGTCAATCAGATATAGAAGCTGACAAAAATGGATCACCATTAAGAACAGAACACAGCGCAAGACCAATGATGAAACTCCCAAAGGTAGAATTACCCAAATTTGATGGCGATTATTTAAAATGGAAACAATTTTGCGACTTATTTACTGAGCTGGTTCACAGTCAACCCATTGCCGCATGTCAAAAAATGTGGTACTTAAAGGGTAGCCTAATTGGAGAAGCTGAGAAACTGTCAGACATTTAAGTATCTCCGAAGCAAATTATCTCTCAGCCTGGAAGGTAATCAAGGACCGTTATGAAAATACAAGCTTACTGGTCACTGCACTTCTCACCAAGCTACTTCCGCAACCAGCAGCAACTACTGAGAGTGCCTTCGCAATCTATGACACTACACAAGAGTGCCTTCTCGCCCTGGAGAACCTAGATGTCAAAACAAGTCATTGGGATGCTCCTGTATTACACATTTTGATAAAGAAGTTGGATAAGACCACACACACACTGTGGGAACAATCACTAACTCAGCCTGGATCACTTTCAACAATAAAAGAGTTTCTAGACCTTTTAGAAACACGATTTCAGTCTCTGGAGGCCCTCGGCGAAGCAACTAAGATAGAAAACAGAGGGCAGCACACGCAGACAGCATTAACCACAACAGTTAAGACAAACTGTCCATCATTCAACAATGACACCGATCATCAACTCTTCGCGTGTCAAAAATTCCTTCAATTATCGCCATCCAAATGAATTGCACTAGTAAAAAGAATTAATGCATGTCTCAACTGCTTGAAGGAAGGTCACATGATGGCCAGCTGTCCATCCAGAGGGTGTACTAAATGTGGAAAAAGGCATAATACGCTGCTTCACATGCAATCTGTAAGTCAACTGCCGACGAGTAATACACTGTCAAGAAATAACAATATTGCAGCAACTACGGCCCAATCATCAAGAAACAGCTTAGTACCATCAGGCAATGGGACTGAACGATCGAACTCACTTACCGCAAAGGCTACGGCTAATATTACGAATTATATCCTGTGGTCAAAGCATCCAGTGTCGAGCCATATTAGATTCTGGATCTCAAATAAATCTGATAACAGGAAGACTAGTTAAAAGACTTGGACTTCGGGAACCTTCGACAGACTTAACATAGAAGGTATTGGCTCACGAAGGCAACAAGCGCAGAAGGGAGTCAATATAGAGCTAGAATCCCGCATCAATGGTTTTAATACTCGAATAGAATCTCATATCTTACCCCGGATCATCTCTCCGCCGCCCGCGCACATGATAGATGTTTCGTCATGGTCAATACCAACAAATATATAGTTAGCGGATCCACGCTTTAATCAGCCAGACACGATAGATCTGTTGATTGTTGCTGAACTATATTACTCGATTTAGTCAATTGGACAAATTAGATTGGGCGACGCACTCCCAACTTTGCAAAACACAGTGTTTGGAGCAGGAAAGATTCCTCGAATAGCCACCGACCAAACAACCTGTGGAGTGTGTTCAGAAGACGAAACACTTAATCGGCAAGTAGAAAAAATTCTGGATACTGGACGACTCAGAACAATCATCGCGGGCATTTACGTCAGCAGAAAAATAATGTGAGACACACTGGAAAGATTCCTCGAATAGCCACCGACCAAACAACCTCTGGAGTGTGTTCAGAAGACGAAACACTTAATCGACAAGTAGAAAAATTCTGGATACTGGACGACTCAGAACAATCATTGCGGGCATTTACGTCAGCAGAAAAGCAACGTGAGACACATTTTGTTCAAACTACGAGAAGAAATGAGCATAGTCGCTTCATAGTGAAATTACCATTCAAGAATAACCCAGTAGAATTGGGAGAATCTAAAAACATAGCATTCCAAAGATTAACAGCCTTGGAAAGAAGAATATCCACTAATCCAGAACTAAAACAACAATACGTACGGTTCATGGAAGAGTAGATTGAACTTGGGCACATGAAAGAAGAAAACTTCACAAATATAGAGGAACCATACAACTTCCTTCCACACCACTGTGTGAGTAAGCCTGAAAGTAGTAACTTCGAGTCATTTTTGACGCATCTGCCAAAACTTCCACAAATATCTCATTGAATGACGTATTAGCGACAGGACCAACAATTCAGGATGATGTCTTCTCAATTTTACTAAGATTCCGCATGCCAAGATTTGTGTTTACTGTGGACATCGAAAAGATGTATCGGCAAATACGAGTCCACAATGAAGATAGAAAATACCAGCTTATTTGGTGGCGGAAGAACCCCACGCATCAACTAAAATGCTTTAAATTTTCCACTGTGACATACGGCACAACGTGTGCTCCATACTTAACAACCCGATGTCCGCAAATGCTAGCGGAAGAACAGACCCAACAATATTCGCTAGGAGCTGAAGTACTAAAACGCGATTTTTATGTGGATGATGTACTCACTGGAGCTGATAGCTAGTCGACGGCAATCGAAACACAGACGCAGCTGAGGGTCATTCTCCAATCAGCTGGATTTAAGTTGAGAAAATGGTGTGCGAATCACCCAAGCTTGCTGAAGGATATTCCACAAGAGGATCAAGAAATTTTACTAAACTTTGGCAGTAAAGAATAGGACCATATAAAAACAATTGGATTAACTTGGTTACCAAAAAGCAATGAACTGTGCATCAAAACTGTATGGTTTCACAACAGCAAGATCACTAAGCGTACGGCATACTCAGATATCGCACAACTCTTCGATCCACTAGGCATGATGGCTCCAGTGGTAGTCACAGCTAAAGTGTTTCTACAAAGATAATGGGCCTTGAAATGTGATTGGGACGCAGCACTTCCTCAAGAACTTCACTCATATTGGTTCAACTTCCGGGAAGGTCTGAAGGCTCTCAACAATGTGAAAATTGAAAGACATGTATACACTCACAAGAACACCAAATCAGTTCAAATTCACATATTTGCTGATGCGTCAGAGAAGGCTGACGGTGCTGTGGCCTACATCAGGTCGATAGATAAAGAGCACGTCATGAGGGTGCGGCTGCTGTGTGCAAAATCTTGGGTTGCCCCAATTAAATAGACTACGTTACCACGATTGGAACTGTGCGCAGCAAAACTTGCAGCTGAGCTCGGTCAGCGAATCAAGAAGGACCTGAATGTCAAAAATGCACCTATGTTTCTGTGGTCTGATGCGAAAATCGTTCTTGCCTGGAAAAACACTCGTCATCTTCATCGTATCAAACATTTGTGGCCAACCGAGTATCTGTTATACAACAACTAACAATCCCTGAGCAACGGCGACATATCGGATCCAAAGAAAAGCCGGCAGACATTCTCTCGAGAGGAATCGCACCCGAAAAACTAGGAACATGCACACTTTGGTTTTATGGACCGACCTGCCTGCATGGCTCAGCAGCCTTATGGCCACCTCCATATACAAAAAAAGGTGCAGACAATGATATTGAACGAAGACGAGAAAAATCAGTAATCACATCTACTGTCGTATGGGAACACACCTATTGAAGCTATGAACCATAGAAATTCCTTTCGCAAGGCCCAACTCATTACAGCCTACATATTACGGTTTGTAAGACATGCTAGAACGAGCAACATACATCGTTCGGACACACTTGTCCTGAAGGCGCAAGAGCTAATCGATGCTCAAACATTGATCATCAAGCTGATGCAAGGAGAAGAATTCAAGGAAGATCTTGAGCATCTTCAACGGTTTGGAGAAGTATCTAGGAATAGTTGTCTCAGCAGCCTGGCACCTCTCATTGAAGACGAAATCATTAGAGTTGGTGGTAGTCTTGAAGCATCAAACCTATCATACCAAGCAAAACATCCAATACTTCTGCCGCATTCCCATCATCTAACGAAATGCCTACTGAACGACATACATAAGGAAAATCTGCATGTGGGTCCACAAACCCTTCTAGCAATAAGCAGACAAATGTATAGCATTGCGTCCAATGCGCTAAGTTAAAACCGAAACTTCTAACACAGATGATGGGAAATCTACCAGCACACAGAGTTCAACTAGCCAGACAATTTGTGAACTGTGGTGTGGACATTTGTGGACCAATATGGACTCATTTTAAGACGCGTGGGAAAAAACCACAGAAGTCCTACTTCGCTGTATTTTGCTGCTTCCCGACAAAGGCCACGCATTTAGAGGTAGTAAGTGATTTGTCGACACAAGGATTCTTGGGAGGTTTACGTCACTTCATGGCTCGACGAGGACATTGCAAAACCATTTATTGTGATAACGCCACCAATTTCGTAGGTGCACGTAATCAATTGCAGGAAGTGAAGGAAATATTAGAATCTACAGCATCGCAAAATAAAATAAGGACAGCATGTAGCTCTAAAGGCATTGATTTCCGATTCATTCCGCCCCGATCCACACACTTTGGTGGACTTTTGGAGGCTGCTGTTAAATCAGCTAAACATGTGTTACAACGCACACTAGCAGCCGCCTTACTAACCTATGAAGAACTAGAGACGGCTCTGATAGAGATAGAAGCTGTATTAAGTTCTCGACCACTTACACCAATGTCTTCGGATCCGAATGATCTGACAGCGTTGACGCCAGAACATTTCCTCATCGGGGAACCACTGATAAACACCATTGATCCAGCTGCTGAACGAACAAAGAGCAATCTCATTGGAAACTCGTTTCTCACATTAAAAACGAATTCTGGAGGCGATGGACTGTTGAATATTTAAGTCAACTACAGCACAGGTACAAACGGAAGCAGCGTTGTGAAAATATTGAACTAGGGAATATGGTCCTAATAAAGGAAGACAATACACCCACACTGAAATGGCCACTTGGACGTATAATCAATATCATTAAAGGCGAAGATGGACTGGTTCGTGTACCCGACGTTCGCAATTCGACTGGCACTCTCCGGCGACCGATTCATCGTCTCGCACCATTGCCTATATCAAGTGAAGGCTCAGGTTATTCTTCAGTCTTAGATAATGGGAGCACACAAGATAGCGGAAGAACATCGAAAACTACAGCATCGCAACATCCTGAAATCACCAATGAAGCACCTATAAACTCTAATGAAAATGACAACAGCAGAACTAAGGCTAACCATCTGAAGAAACTAAGAAGTTCTCTGAGATCTGCAATTGTGCCATTATTTCTAGCTTGTTTAGTTGTACCACCTGTTAAAGCATCCTCTATTGAAGTGAAACCATTTATTCATTAAGGGTAACAAACCTCATAGCCAACGAATAGGACCTCGTCATATTCTATGATATGATGCCATATTGGAGAGAGTATCAGTTCCTGCAAAACTGTACTCAGACACTCGAAAAGATGTACCAGCATATCAATGAAAGAGTCTCCTGCTCAATAATCATTCAGCATGTGAAACATCTGCTGGCAGAATTAACAACAAACAACATGCTTCTCTCTGACAATAACAATTCCTAGAGAACAAAAATAGGAGTAGCAAATTTCGTTGGAAGTATCGCCAACACTTTATTTGGTGTGCCAGACTCCGAATACGCTGAAAGAATGTCGCGAACCGTAGAAGATAATCACAAAAATGAGGATCACTTATTGCAGCTGATAAAGAAACCTCAATTATGGACGCTACTTCAAATGTTATGAAGAAGGAGGAAGAGGACATCGGCAGCCAATTTCGGCAGCTGCAAACCCAGCCCTCGCATGTTGCAGACCAAGTAAATGGCATAGCAGAAGAACTATATCAAGAGAAGTTGCACCAATACTTCACCGCACTCACCATGCAGACCACTCTTCCTAACTTCTTACGGATTCAAACATCAATTCTAGACGTACTCACAGACAATCATCACGAAAAAATTAACCCGTTATTGATCTCTCTAATCCAATTAAAAGAGGAACTCACGAGGATAAGAGCACATTTAAAAAAAAAAACAAAACCACAAAAACGTCCAATATATAAAAGGGGATCTACAGTTAGCTCATGCGAAGTAAGCTTAATGAATCAGCTGCCACAACCACCAACATGCCAGTTGATCAAGACCGGAAATGGACCTCATTGAATTCAATTATATAGTCCTAATCAGAGGATATACGTACTAACGGAAAAAACCACTATCAACGTTGTATGTGGAGACAACACCACGGAACACAGCATAGAAGGCGCTGGAATTTTAAAAATCACAGATAGATGTCTCATCAAACAACCACTAGTGACCATTCAAGGGCATAGAATATATCCATCCAAGAGCAGAGCAGCTTATATTCCGTCGAGCAATTTGACAGCATTTGTTCACGACATCTACGACAACAAACTCAGCTCTGGACTGCATGAAACTGGCCATTATCAATCACATTTGGCTGAAATAGAATCGATAAGGAATGAAGTGATACAATTCAAAGACAACATCCCGCTAACATTAACACATCATGATGTTCATCAATTTGCAGTCGGCTATGGGGCCATTCTACTAACGATAATAATACTCCTGTGTATGATGTGGAAATGCCGAGATAAGCTATGCCGAAGTCGACTCAAGACGAAGACACCAGTAGCTGCACCCCGGCAAGGTGGGACAAGACGTGTCAACGCTGATCTTGAATGTGGGACAAGACGTGCTAACACTGAGCTTGAATTCAACCCTACGTTCAACGTATATGGAAAATTAGTTGAATTATCATCCAACGCGGGGGAGAATGTATGTATATGTAAAGATATGTATGTATAAAACAAGAAAAACAATTGTATATTATTGCTACATATGTAAAACCGCATTGTTCAGGAATGCGGTGACCCAATAATACTTACATTGCAATAATTCACAAATTTGGTAACTATTGCAATCCAATAAAAAACATGCACACTGGGGTCACTGCGATTTTTGCAAGAAAATTAATGTCAATTCAGCATTATAAGCATTTTGTATTCTATGTATTGAGTTAGAGTTAGCTGTTTGTATGTATAGACTAATATTGAGGAAATAAATGATTCAGTTGTATATTAAAGCACATCGCGTATTCATTTAACAAAGTTTACATTAAAATCGTTGCATATCTTTTGCTAGTCATTCCGCCTAACATATCATCATAGTGTACCGGTACATTGCACCGTTTACACCTCCTACAAGAAGTCAAGGTTTATGTGCCTTGGTCTTATATTTCAATTTGCATTGGTCAAGGTTTATGTGCTTTGACACTGCAAGGTAGAATAAAAGAATTCTGTACACCTTCTTTGTTTGATCTTCACATTACAATACATAAAAGTCATGTCGTTACATACAACCAATCAATTTTCCTAACATATTTTCTTAGTATGATATTGCATTAAATCCTGTAGGAAAAAACTCGTACAAATATCGTGATTACAATTGCATGGAACGTGATGCTTTGTTTGAAGAAAGAGCTCAATTACCTGGAGCTGGCATAAGTTCAATGTCAGGTTGTCGCGTTTACCTTCTTGATCGGTTATGTATTTGACAACTACGTTCCTGAGAGAACTATGTACAAAGAAGCCGACAAAAACACTTGGATATGTGGATATTGCCGTTAAATTTAATACTGGCCTTAAGCCCAAAGCTCTGTGGTGGAACACGCATCGAACAAGTGTGTTGAGTAAGAACTTTTCCCAAGATACACAGGGTGTCCCATAAGTGGTGTGAAACCTGGAGGCTCTGGATAGGTCATACATAGACGAACAAAAAATTGTATATGAAATCCTAACGGTACTTAAGGACGTTTGGATATGTTTTCATAGATCACCCTGGAACTTGTGCGCGTTACACCCTATGATGGTGATTTTGATAGCTAGATAATCGTTGGACGTTGCATAAAACGTCTTAAGGGTCACTTTTTGGGTACAGAGTGTAAGAAGTCATCTTAAAGCTAAGCTTTTAGGCTTCTTAAATCCAATACGAAGAATTGGTCTTGTTGACGTGTTTTTTTGATAAAGCTAGTAGTTGAATAAAAAAAAATAAGTTAAAATTCCGGAATTTTAACTTTGTTGAGCTATAACATAAAAAGGTATCTCAGAAACCGTTAGGTCCCCCCCCCGCCCCACCCACCCCTCCTTTCAGTTTTTTGCACATCTAAGCATGACCTATCCATAGCCTTCGGGCTTTACACCACTTACGGCACACACTGTTTATTGTTTATGTTCTCAGGATAGAAGTGGCCTTTAAGGGTTTCGTACATTTTATCTTTAGGCTTCGTAAGCTTGATCATATTCGTAAGTTGATATGTCAATTATTTGTTATACATAAAACTAAGAATATTAACATTTTACTCGTATTCGGTCGGTCGCTACTCTCAATGCATATAAAAGGCTCCTCATTTTTTCATATACTTGCGCATATGTATTCAGTTACTTTATTGATATTGTTCTTTAATATCGGTGTATGAATTCTTTACTTTTTTTTCTTTTTGTTTCTTATATAATGTTTGGCTATTGCTTTGTTCTAAATAAGCAGGCTAGTCATGATCCTGGTCTAATGTAATAAAATAATACAAAACAAAAATTGTGAATTTTGCGTAAAACCTCTGCAATTTGTTTAATAATAATAGTTGATCAAAATTTTCATTATCTTTATAGCGTGCTAATTATGAAACTTATAGGGTGTTAAGGTGAAAAAGTACCCAAGTTGTAAAAGTACCGTACAGCCGCAACGATTAGGTTTGGAAAACTTCTTTGTACAAAAAATGTTGTTGTCACAAATTCCGTTATTAGACAGAAGGCTTGCACCTCCTGTATAATGATATTAGAAACACAAATGCACTAAGCCTATTGTAACGCGTTTTAGTTATTAAATATTAATTGTGTGAGAAAAGTCATTAATTTCCCTAGCCAAGCGAAGGTGAGGGAGCAATCAAATTCTAATTATCGGCGGAACCTTTGGAATCACAAATTCTTTCTTATCCCAATCGTTTGGTAATCTGGTTGGTGTAAAGGTTATGTTATTCCAGTGCTCGCAATTATTACGCGCTCGGTACTACTGCAAATACCATTAGCCAAAAAAATACAGCAATTTTGAGTTATTTCGTGTTTAGTAACAAAATTTAAAAGACATTCATGTCCTTATTGCTAACGGTAATGACTAATGAGTGCTATGGAATGGAAGCCAAAACATAACAAATTGCAATGGTTAACAGAATTTTATCGATGCCTTGACCCTATTGGAACTGAATATTCGTTAATTTTAGCCTTATTTCAAAATAAAAAACGGAGAGATTTTAAGCTTAAGTGTAAATAAAATATTGTTACGTGCCACAAAGTGAATCAAGCGACATCTCTTAGGAATGGAAACAACTTTAGGTTAGTGTCATCTTAGTATACTTTGGGTTCGGAGAACGGAATATTCAGGAAGGTTCTAGGATAATTCGTAGAGTATAAATACGGCGCTCTGACAGCTAGGAGGCGGAGTATTATTTCAGACAGCGAAGTGAACGAAGTAAACTATTTGGATTGCGATAATTAGAAGTACAGTACTAGCGATAAATAAAGAGTCGACTTGATAATTATTTGTGAATTTGTGAGAGTAAACAGTAAAGTTAAATAAATAAAGAACTTTTGAATTATATCTGAAATATTGTGTTTTAAATAACGAACTAAGGCCACGCTCGTAACAACTGGTGTCAGAAGTAAAATAAAATCGCGAAATAAATTGGTGGCATTTGAATTTGAAGTTCAAAGAGTGATTAATTTTGTGAAATCGTGTGTAAAAATTCCGAAAGATAATTTTATATTAAACTGTGAGTGAATTACAAAAGACGCAAGAATGGGACGCAAGCTAGAGGAGCTTCGCATACAGGAATTGAAAGTGGAGTTGGGGAAGCGGTCATTACAAACGACTGGCCTAAAGAATGTTCTAGTCGAGCGACTTAGACAAGCTTTGATAGAGGAAGAAAAGAATCCTGAGACATTCGTTTTCGAAGAAGAACCAGAAATTGAGGAAGAGCCTGCAATGAACATAGAACAGCTTTTAAGTACTTTAATGAGCAAAATGGAAGCTCGTTTTGATGAACAAAAGAATTCTCTCCAGGAACAAAAGAATTCTCTCCAGGAACAAAAGAATTCTCTCGAGGACCACAAGAAATCTCTAGAAGCCCGTTTGGACGAACAAAAGAATTCTATGGAATCCCGTTTAGATGAACAGAAGAAATCACTGGAAACGCGTTTGGATGAACAAAAGAGTTCTCTGGAGAATTGTCTAGAAAATCGCTTAGAGGAACAAAAGAATTTCCTGAAAAACTCGTTAGACGAACAAAATTTAAAAATTGAAGGAATCGAGCAAGAAGTGGCGGAAATTCAACAAAAAGTGACCGAACAGCTTGACAACTTCAAATCAGATTTGGAGAAGATGAAGCATCGACAACCACGGCACGAAGGAATTGAAATATCCAATGCAGGCAGAATGAAACCTCCAATATTTGATGGACAAAATTCGTGGCATATTTTCAAGAGACAATTCGAGGCTGCTTCCGAAGTAAACGGATGGAATGATGCAGACAAAGCTACAGCTCTGGTATTAGCACTTCGAGGTTCTGCATCAGAGCTTTTACAAACTATACCGATAGAAAGGCAACGTGATTATACTTCATTAGTACAGGCGATAGAGTTACGTTATGGAGATGAACACATGCAGCAAGTATATCGCCTACAGCTACGCAACAGGATTCAAAAGCATGGCGAATCACTACAACAACTGCAGGCTGATGTGGAAAGATTAGCTTATCTCTCATACTCTAGCGTAAATGCGGATTTCCTTAATGAAGTGGCAACAGAAGCATTTGTGAACGCTATTGCAGATCAAAATTTACAACAAGCGTTGAGGCTAGCAGGAAAGAAATCAACAGCAGAAGCACTAGCCTATGCACTAGCGTATGAATCTGCCAGGCAAGCTTCCCGAAGTGCAGTACGAGTGAGAGAAATTTCGGTGGAGGAATGTACTTGTAATAGAATGCAGCCATCACAGAGCAATTCTTCACGCGGTATTCTGCGATGCTGGAATTGCAATAGACCAGGACACCTCCAAAGGGACTGCAGAAAACGCCGACGAATGGAAGCGCTAGAAGAAGGGCAGAGATATCGAGCTGGGCAAAGATATGGAGTTGGGCAGCAGACTCACAGCAGAATACCGTCATCAGAGACCACTCCTTCGCGTGGTGTCATTCGATGCTGGAAATGTAGTAGACTGGGACACCTGCAAAACGACTGTAGGAAACGAGGACGAATGCAAACAACAGAAGAAGAAGGGAGAAGATGGTGAGCTAGAGAGCAAGCTTTCCGTGAAGAGACTAGACTGCAACCTCATGACTTTGAAATCCCATACCGCAAAGGACGTATCCACGGATATGCAGAAGCTTTTTCACAACGTCCATGCAATCCTGAATGGAATCATTGCGGACGGATGGAAGAAAAAGATGACGATGACTACAATGATGATAACGAAAGTCGAAAGAAGAAAGGAAAGAAATCAAAAGATGATGATGATTACGGTGATAAAAGTAAAAAGAAGAAAGGAAAGAAATCCAAAGATGACGATGACTACAATGATGATAACGAAAGTCGAAAGAAGAAAGGAAAGAAATCAAAAGATGATGATGATTACGGTGATAAAAGTAAAAAGAAGAAAGGAAAGAAATCCAAAGATGATGATGATTACGGTGATAAAAGTAAAAAGAAGAAAGGAAAGAAATCCAAGAGCGAGGATAATGAAAGAAAGAAAAAGACGAAAAGTAAAGGGTCTAAAGATGCTGATAATGACGATGATAAGGGTATAATGAAGGTCGGAAAAGGTAAAGATGAAGTTTCTGACGATGATGATAATAAGAAGCGCAAAGGCGGCAATGAAAAGGATGACAACGGCAATCGAAAGGGCAAGAAATTTGAGGACAAAGGAATCAAAGATAAAAGACGAAAGAAAAATCAAAGCATGGAAGAGTGTTTCAACAGAACATTAATCAGACATCTCAGGAAGGTCTTCAACTATAATCAACGCGATTGGTTTCGACATATTCCTATATTTCTAATGGCTTATATATCAGCTGTTTACAATATGACCAGACAAAGCACATTTAAGGTCATTTTCGGAAAGGAAATGCGCTTACCTAGCGACCTCAAGTTTGGTATACCCAATGGCGAACAAAAGTTACCAGAAGACTACGTAACAAAGCTCAGACAACGATTAGCTAATGTGCACGAGGCCACGAGACGTTCTCCAAAGTTACCACAACACTGGGAGAGACCGTATGCAGTTAAAACTAAAATTAATAACATGCCATACAAGAATCAGCGCGGTACAAGATGCAAAAGAAAAATCGTTCATCTAGATCGCTTGGGTCAATACGGAGAGCACCAAGACCGTGGACCATCTGTTGTTCGGGACGAACAAATTTTAAGAAGGGGGTAGTGTTACGTGCCACAAAGTGAATCAAGCGACATCTCTTAGGAATGGAAACAACTTTAGGTTAGTGTCATCTTAGTATACTTTGGGTTCGGAGAACGGAATATTCAGGAAGGTTCTAGGATAATTCGTAGAGTATAAATACGGCGCTCTGACAGCTAGGAGGCGGAGTATTATTTCAGACAGCGAAGTGAACGAAGTAAACTATTTGGATTGCGATAATTAGAAGTACAGTACTAGCGATAAATAAAGAGTCGACTTGATAATTATTTGTGAATTTGTGAGAGTAAACAGTAAAGTTAAATAAATAAAGAACTTTTGAATTATATCTGAAATATTGTGTTTTAAATAACGAACTAAGGCCACGCTCGTAACAATATATTGTTGCGAGTGTAGCCTTTAGTTCGTTATTTATAACACAATATTAAATAATTAATATACAAGTTCTTTATTTTAATCAAATCATATAATATTCACAATCATTCAATTAATCAACTCAACTTTAATTATCGCTAATACTGTACTTTCAATTATCGCAATCCAATTACAACACCTTCGCTTCTTTATTACTTTCGCTTGTTAACACTGCAACGTCTAAGACAAGACTCTTCCTCTGGCGGTGACAACTGTTATATTTATACCCTAGAAACTCTGCAGATTATTCTGGAGTGTTGTATTCCAGAAGCTTCTTGACTATTCTATTCATTTTATTCCTGAACCTTCCCGAAGATTTCATCATCTATTCTCCGAACCTGAAGTCTTTTACTCTCCATTACCAGTATATGTCACCAGTTGTCTCTTTCCATTGCACGTAACACTGCCCCCTTTTTAAATTTGCTCGTCCCGAACAACAGGTGGTCCACGGTCTTGACGCTCGTAGTATTGACACAAGCGGTCCAAATTGTTCATTTGTTTACGCTTGCCTCTTTTGTCACGCTGAATCCTGTATACCACGTCATGAATTCTAGTTACTACTGAATAAGGTCCTTCCCAGTGTTATTGTAATTTTGGAGAACGTCCCTTACGTCGTTTCGGGTTGTACAGCCAAACAAGATCACCTTCGTTAAATTCTACGCAATTAGCTCGTAAGTCATAGCGGGTCTTCATCCGATCGGTATTTGTTGCTAATTTCTCTGGGGGTACCGAATTTGAGGTCGCTAGGTAAACGTATCTCTCTTCCGAATATGACCTTAGCTGGGGTTTGTCCGGTAGTGCCGTTAGGAATATAGGAATATGTCGATCCCAATCGCGTTGATGATAGTCAACTACTTTCTTTAGATGCTTGATCCGTGTTCGTTGAAGCGCTCTACCATGACATCAGATTGTGGGTGTAGAGGAGTTGTTCTAGTTTTTCGTATTCCCACCATTTTACACATCTCCTGGAAAGTCCGCGATTCAAAGTTCCTTCCTTCGTGCTAATGAAGTACGTGAGGCGTGGTTGCCTCTTGATAAGGGATTGCATAAGCTTCAGGCCATTTACTGAAATAGTCAATAGCGGCTGATATATAACGGTTACCGCCATCCGTTTCTGCAGCTTTCTACAGCTATCCTTTCAAAGGGGGCTCCGACATTATACATTTATTTATGCATTTCTCCTCTGCTTTTGTGTTGCGGCCCTTTGCAAGCAGCACAGACAGTGCATCTACGGCACCACACCTCCACTTCTTCTCGCATATGTAGCCAATAAAACCTTTCTCGTATTTTGGAAATTGTTTTGTTCACTCCCAAATGTCCTCCCGAGCTTTGACGGTTGATGCTGGCACGACTATCTGCAATCGGAATGATTCGCAGTTAGGTGCTTCCCACTTGCGTTTTAATATCCCACATTCAACGTGAAGAGAGTTCCATTGAGACCAGTAACTTTTCAGCTTGTCACTCCGTTCCGAAATATCCTTCCAGTCTGGTCTTTCCAAGCAAGAATGGATGAAATGTCCGGATCTTCCCGCTGTGCTGTTCGCAGGCCCTCGTTGTCCAAACCTGTAGATGGTTCCACGGTTACCAACTGTATAGTTTCTGTTGCTTCTTTTTCTTCCACCAGGGCGCAATATTTGCATTCAACTTTGCATGGATGTCGTGAAAGGGCGTCTGCATTTCCATGGATACGACCTCTTCGGTGTTGGATTTCAAAATCATAAGCCTGGATTCGCTGTATCCATCTCGCCACTTGTCCTTTGGAACTGGCCGATTTTTGACGGCTTCGATCTTCTCTGGATCGGTTCTTACTCCTTGTGATGAAACTATGTGCCCCAAATATTTAACTTCATTTTTGAATAGAGCAAATTTACTCGCACTGAGCTTCAATTTTGCATCTTTGAGTCTTTGAAGTACGTCCCGTAAGTTGTTTTTATGCTCCTTGAATGTCCTTCCTATTGCTATTCTGTCATCCAAGTAGACAAGACATGTTTTCCAGGTTAAGCTAGGTAGAACACATTCCATTAGTCGTTCGAATGTGCCTGGAGCAATACATAACCCAAATGGGATTACTTTGATGTGCCATAAGCCACTGCCAACTGAGAAAGCAGCTTTCTCTCTGCCAGTAACCACTCTTTAAATCCAGCGTGGAAAACCATTGCGCTCCGGAAAGGGTATCCAAGGTGTCATCAATTCTTGGTAATGGATAGCTATCTTTTCTTGTCACGTTATTTAGTTGACGATAATCTACAGAGAATCGGGTGCTGCCATCCTTTTTCCTGACCAGAACAACCGGCGATGTCCAAGGGCTGTTAGATTCCTCTATTATGCTTTGTTTGCTCATGGAGTTCATCATATCTGCAATTTCTGGTTGTTTGGATAATGGCAATCTTCGTGGTGTCTGTCGAATCGGCCTGGAATCTCCTGTATCGATCCGATGCTGGACAAGATTTGTTTTACAGAAATCATCATCATTCATTGCAAATAATTTCGAAAATTCATTGATCACCTCTTTGGCATCGTTGTATTGTTGTTCACTTAAGGAACTGAACGAAAGAAGTTTCTGAACCTGTTGGGTAGTAACTGGTATAGGTTTTGTCTCCTTGACATTGGTACCATTATCCAAATTGACTTATTGGTAAACGGGATCACAGTTTCAAATTATAGCACCTTCTTTCAGTTGTACTTAATTTTCGGATGTGTTAAGCACTCTGACTGGAATTAATGTTGCAACTTCTGCCTTCACTAAAGTCTTGCCAACAAAGATGCTCGATGTAACTTTTGTGGGGTTGAGCTCTACCAGATAGAATCGGCAGGTCCCGATGTCATCAGTAAGCTTTGTCGATGTTAGTGTCTCGGAGCATGGCGAAAAAGTAAAATTTTCGCAGACCATCGTCCTTACTTTCGCAGGATAATCTGCTCCTTCTCCTAGTCGCATAGGAATTTATATATTCCCATATTTGAGAATCCGCTCTCCGACATCCAGATTTATTTTGTATATGGTCATGAATTCTATTCCAAGAATACATTCATCCATTATGTCTGAAACCAGGAAATTGTGAGGAAATAGTATTTCGCCTAGTTGAACATCTAAAGTTATTTCTCCAAACACCTGTGCTGCTGCTCCAGTTGCTGTTCGTAGTAGATATTTGGTGGTGTTGTGATGGCATTTGTTCATAACAAGATCTGCTCTAATAGTTGATCTTGAAGCTCCAGTGTTGATAGTAACTTCGTAGTCATTTTTTCCTACACTTCAGTATATAACTTAAGACGCATTTCATTTATGTTCCCACAACAAAACAAGGAATCATATTTCACACACGGCAACATACCGGCAGCACGTTGCAAAGCCACATAATTTCATTCCCAGACAATTTATGCTGACCAGCCAACTTTCCGTTCCCATGGATCTTCAGCCAGCCGTATTTTCCTAAAAGTAGATTTTTAGATTTTAAGTTCAGTTCAGTTGTAATTTGCATTTTAATAAATTCGGTTGAAGTAAAGTTCGTTCTTATTATTTTTTTTTATTCCGATAGAATAAAATTTATTAACTGGCGCCCGAGCAGGGACCGTTGTGATGTTAATTAATTAAAAGTCCAAATCGAAAGGGTTAACATTTTTTTTCGCAAGAAACAGTGAAATTAGATATTTTGTTCTGAAGTTTAATCAGTGATTCAAATAAATTTCGAAGTGAAAGTGTAACCATCACATCATTTCTATTGATCACTTTTATTGAATTTTCACATCAATTAACGTTCGAAGTGAAAGTATTAAACTAGCTACCTTCGATTATTTGGATAACTCTAACATCAACTGTGGAAAGTAGGAAGCATAAAATCTTTCGAAGTTTTCAGAGCCATTAATTAGGAAAAGAGGCCCCGGAGTCACCTGCATTTCATCAGGAAAAAACGGAGTTGCTAAGTAGAAGGAAGCCAGGATAACCAGTCCGGATTCTAATAATATTTATCAACAGCCGCCTAATTGGTTCGGAAAAAATACCACAAACGTGTCCCAGATTACAACTCCAGATGTCAACCACACATCTGTTTTATTTAATGTAAGTTAAGCAACTTTTATTCAGAAAAAAAACGTAGAAATTTATAATTAAAGTGAAAAATTATAGATCGAAAATAAATAATTGAAATTGCAAAGTGACGAAAATAATTAAATGATAAAAGAAATTATAAGAATTGAAAGTAGTACTAATTCGAGAATAATACATTGCGGATTTTTGAAGTTAAAAATAATATATTGCGAATTTATTTAAAAGTGATTAATTGCGAATTTTTAATTTAAAAATAACAAATTGCGAATTCTTGAAAGTGCGAATAAAAAGGGAGAAATTTATTGATTTTATTTGACAATATTTCAATTTTTCAATTTTATATTTATTAACTGGAATAATTAGCAAACGAGAATCTGAAAGAAAATCCAAATTTTATTAGCTAGTAGGTATAGGTGTGAAAATTTTTCAGGTAATTTTTTTTTTCTTTTCTCTTTCAATTGTGTGCTATTTATTAGAAGTGCTTGCTATAATTCATATCCATGCGCTATCAATAATTTTTTTATATAGATCAAGTAAAAGCGAATGCCTTAAAACTTTCAACGAAAAACTACAAATCCCCCTACACAGTGACTTTTTAATTCAGACGATTTATACGATTATCCATAAATAATAGAAAATGCCTGAAGAAAACGTCTTGAAACCATCCTTGCTAGCACAAGGTATCGCAAGTACCTCCTCTTTAGATACTCAAAATGTGCCTACCAATATTTTCGACCTTACTCAACTAAAACAAGCTATTTCCGAAGTTGTCAGAAATGAGAACAAACAAACCTTCCAATTGCTTACTAATTCCAACCTAACGGGCACGATAAGTGATCAAACCATAGAACCTAAATTTCTTCAAAATCTAGAAGACATGGATAAAATACCGGACGTAGTCAAAAGTCTACGTGAGTTTTCAGGACAACCAGGGCAATTCAGCTCTTGGAAAAAGAGTGTAGAAAGAATTTTAAATATTTATGATAATCTCAAAGGAACTCCAAAATATTACGGCATACTTAACGTTATAAGAAATAAAATTACTGGAAATGCAGACACCGCATTAGAATCCTATAATACCCCTTTAGATTGGAAAGAAATTTCAAAATGCCTAACGCTGCATTATGCAGATAAAAGAGACTTAGGCACACTCGAATATCAAATGACAACCTTAATACAGAAAAATGCTTCCATTCCTGAATTTTACCAGCAAGTTTATTATCACCTATCCCTAATTCTAAATAAATTATCTTCGATGGATATGGGGCAGGAATCACTTAGCGTGATGACACAAGCCTACCGCGATAAGGCGTTAGACACATTTATAAGAGGTCTCAAAGGAGATTTACCTAGACTCCTGAGTATGAGAGGACCAGCAGATTTACCCGAAGCCTTGCATCTGTGTTTGAAACTCGAGAACGTTCACTATAGGGTTCAGCATAGTCATGGTAATATTCGAAACCCTCAATTTACTTTATCTCCCCCGGTACCACCTAGGCGAATAAATACTCAATTACTGCGTAACCCTCATATTCCACAAACGAAGACCTTCTATCCAGAGTTACTTCACAATCCTCGAGCATTTCAATACCCTCAAGAGTACCCACAAAGATATCCTCGACCATATCTGCAACAACACGTAAATCCACCACAAAGGCAACCTTTTAGAAATGACTATCCTAAACCAGAGCCGATGGACATCTGTTCGTTGATAAATAATTGAAGTTCGGGTCTTGGCCGTTTCCTCAATATGGTAGGTTTCTTTGGGAATTTTGCGGGGCTGGTGTAAGTACACCAGCCCGCAAAATTCCAAAGAAACTACCATATTGAGGAAACCGGCCAAGACCCCGAACTTCAATATTATCACGAACAGATGTCCAACAGTGATCCAGAATACGACCAAACAATTATTGAGTATACTAATTCACAGGATATGTTAGAATTAGAAAACAACACAGACCCTCTAGAGTACAGTGAACCCCAAGAAATTACAGAGAAATTAGATGATGTCCATTTTTTAGATTAAAACGCTCTTCGCTTCCATACTTAGAGCATGTAGCGAGGAGCGGAAAAATATTTAAATTTCTAGTTGACACAGGCTCAAACAAAAATTATATCCAACCACAATACATTAGAAATCCCATTCCTAATGAAAAGCCATTTGTAGCAAGCTCTGTAGCAGGCAACGTTAGGATAACTCATCATGCCTTAATAGATCTTTTTGGTCCAGACCGGAAATTAAAATTCTTTATTTTACCTAGCCTTCGGTCCTTCGACGGGATTATTGGCAATGACAGCCTAAAACAACTTAAGGCAACAATTCACACAAACCAAGAATTTATGACCATCGACCCAAATATTAAAATTCCGCTAAAACAACACATTTCTGAGTCCGTTAACAGTATCGACCCTAAAACGTCTCACATTATTCCCACTCTTAGAACGTCTCACCTCAGACCCGCTCAAAAGGAGAAGTTGAATAAAATAGTAAGAAATCACCCAAAACTATTCGCTGAGCCTAACAAAAAATTAACCTACTCCACAATAGTCAAAGGAGAGATCCGTCCTTATAACTCTGAACCAGTTTACTCTAAAACATACCCCTATCCCATGGCGCTTAAAGAAGAAGTGGACAAACAAATAAAACAACTTCTCGAAGACGGTACAATTAGGCCATCTAAATCACCATATAATTCTCCAGTCTGGGTAGTCCCCAAGAAAGAAGACGCATCCGGGGAAAAGAAATACCGAATGGTGATCGACTATCGTAAATTGAATAGTGTCACAATTCCCGATAAATACCCGATCCCTGAAATCAACGATGTTTTAGCCAACCTAGGCGATAACAAAATCTTCACTACCATAGATCTGAAAAGCGGCTTTCACCAGATTCCATTAAAGGAATCTGACATTGAAAAAACTGCGTTTTCAGTCAATCATGGCAAATATGAGTTTACACGCCTACCTTTCGGATTAAAAAACGCACCTTCAATCTTCCAAAGAGCTCTCGACGACATCCTTCGAAATCACATTGGCAAAAGGTGTTACATCTACATAGATGATATAGTAGTTTTCGGTAAGACCGAAGAAGAACATTTCAAAAACTTGGAAATGATCTTCGAAGTCTTAGAAGCGGCCAATATGAAAATTCAGCTCGACAAAAGCGAGTTTCTACGAGACGAAGTAGAATTCTTAGGATTCATAATTTCAAAAGATGGTATTAAGACAAATCCCAAAAAAGTTCAAGCCATAGCAAATTTCCCACCTCCCAAGACAATAAAAGAACTTAGATCATTTCTTGGAATGGCTGGCCACTATCGGCGCTTCATCAAGGATTATGCCAAAATTACCAAACGGCTTACAGCGCTTTTAAGAGGGGAAGATGGACACGTGTCCAAAAACATCTCAAAATCCAAACTAGTCTCTCTAAATGACGAAGCAATAAAAGCTTTCAACAAACTCAAAAACTCTCTTGCATCAGAAGATGTCATATTATCTTTTCCGAACTTTAAGAAAGAGTTCGAACTTACTACCGACGCTTCAAATTTCGCACTCGGTGCAGTTCTAGCCCAGGAAGGGAGACCAATCACATTCTTATCTAGAACTCTCAATAAAACGGAGGAAAATTATGCAGCGAACGAAAAAGAAATGCTCTCCATAATTTGGGCTCTAAATTCGCTGAGAAACTTCCTTTACGGATCCAAAAAGGTCAAAATATTTACAGACCATCAGCCACTGACATATGCACTTAGCAACAAAAACAACAATTCTAAAATGAAACGATGGAAGGCAATCCTGGAGGAGTACAATTATGAACTCAAATATAAACCAGGAACTACAAACGTTGTAGCTGATGCCCTATCGAGAATACCTCCAAACATAGAAGTAAACGTAATGTCGGTAACCCAACACAGCGATGAAAGCTCGTCACACGACTTGATTCCTTCAGTCGAAGTCCCCGTCAACGTTTTCCGAAATCAGCTGATACTACAACAAGGCGATGAAAACAGTTACCAAATAAAAAATCCCTTCCCAAACTACACAAGACACATTTTTATACAGCGCGAATATTCTGAAGCCGACATCATTAACATTTTCAAAAGATACCTAAATCCCCTTACAATTACTGGCATCAAAACCACAGAAGAAATAATGGGCAAAATCCAAAAAATCTACCCAGTACATTTCAGAAATTACAAAGTACGCTTTACGCAGAAAATGGTACAAGACATTACAAACGATAATGAAATAGACGAAAGAATACTAACCATTCACAGAAGAGCACATCGAAATGCCCAAGAAAATAAAGATCAGATCCTTGAAAAATACTACTTTCCAAAAATGAGCAAAAGAATCAGATTCTTAGTCAAACGATGTGAGATATGTAAAGAAAACAAATATGAGCGCCACCCTAATAATCAGGTAATCTGCCCTACACCCATTCCGAACTATCCCGGTCACACACTCCACATAGATATCTATTCAACCGAGAACAGATTAGTACTTACTGCCATAGACAAACTAACCAAGCTTGCCTATTGCAAACCTATACAATCTAACGCAGCAGAGGACATAAAACAGCCTCTTAGGGACATCCTATTCTTCTTCAGTGTACCTGAAGTCATAGTGATCGATAACGAAAAGGCTCTTCATTCTCGCTCCATAATCTCTATGATGGAAGACGGTTTAAAGATTAGAGTTTTCAAGGTTCCCCCGTACAAGAGCGAAACCAATGGCCAGATCGAAAGATTCCATTCAACCCTTTCCGAGATCATGAGGTGTTTGAAAACAGAAGGAATCGAAAGAACATTCGAGGAGCTATTAGAAAGATCTGTAAACGAATACAATCATTCCATTCACTCAACCACTAGGAAAAAACCCGTAGAACTGTTTTATGGCAGAACACCAAACGCAAGCCCCGAAGAATTCGAGAGAATTCGCCTTACCAATATCGAAAGGTTAAAAGACAAACAGCAAAAAGATATTACTTTCCATAACAAAAAACGCAAACCGATTAAAAATTATCAAACAGGACAGATCATTTATGTTAAACATAACAAACGACTTGGCTCCAAACTAACAGTAAGATACAAGAAAGAAATAGTTAGAGAAAATAGAAATACGACAGTCTTAACAGAATCAGGGAAAATAGTACATAAAAGTAATATTAGGAACTAAAAAGGTCGTAATTCTTCGTTACAGGTGTGCCCTCGGCATAACAACTGGGGAAGTGCAGATACTAGATTATACGAACTCCCAAATCATTTCCATCAGTACTGGTAAGGCAAAAATCCAAGAAGGGAACTTCAAATTAATTCACGTAATAGAACTGGACAATTACCAAAAATTCATAGATACAATTCACGAAATACTGGACAGACAGATTACAACCAAGCATCCCCTATACCCCTATCTAAATCACGAACTTACGCAATCACAGACATTGTTAGACGGCATTAAATCCCACAAAACGAAAAGGTCACTAAATTTTATTGGTAGTGCTTGGAAATGGATCGCAGGGAATCCCGATCATGAAGATTTCGAAATTATAAAAAGCAAAATAAATAATGTTCTAGAAAACAATAATAAGCAAGCAATAATAAACCAACTATATAACGAAAGAATAAATAATATCACCAGAATTGCGAACGAAATATCTAAAGCCATACGAACAGATAATGGGATAATTGATCAGCTAAGTATGAGCATACAATACAAATTAAGACTAATTAAAGAAGAAATAATTAATATAAAATATGCCATTCATTGGGCTAGAATAGGAGTCATAAATTCTTTCATATTATCAAGTTCAGAAGTAAAGTTAGCAATTGAAACACTAGAAAAGGAAAATTTACCGTATGCCACCCCTGAAGAAGCACTAGACTTCGCAGACATTAAAATTATAAGTAATAGCTCATGTTTGCTTTATATTGTTTACATACCTATGACAACATCAGAAATCTATGATAAACTATTAGTAAAACCTGTCAAAAGAAACAATAAAATAAATAAGATCGAACACAATAATATATTAAAAGATAAAAATAAAATTTATGGTATTCTCAACGAATGTAAAACAGTTAACTTTTTGTCAATCTGTAACTTTAGGAATATTTTAGACATAAGTAACTCCACTTGTCTACCAAATTTACTCAAAAGTCGACCTTCAAAATGCAACCAAACCAACAATCAGCATATTCCAACAATAGAAGAAATTTCGGAAGGATTACTGCTTCTTAACCAATTCGATGGAAACATCAGCATAGCGAACGAATCCAACAACCTCAATGGAACATACCTTGTTAAGTTTCATAACACAAGCGTAACCGTGAACGACAGAACTTTCGTCTCCATAGAACAATCGATACTCCAGGTACTCCCAGCTATTCTCCAACCGACCCCCCAAGAACGACAATACAAGGAAATACTATCGCTTCAAATGATGAAAGACATCCATATTAATAATACCAACCAAATAGAGTTGCTGCAAACAGAAAAATACATCCATCAGTTTACCAGCTACGGCCTCATCTCATTAATCACCGTCATTGCAATGGTCATTCTTATAATTAAATACAGAAGAAACAGATCCATAAAAATCCTAAACTCAACCTACGACACCGAGAAACCTAATCCAGGAGAAACAGAACATGCAAAAAGGAACGCAGTCGACAACCCGCAGAGTCCTAAAACACCGATACAAAATGCAGCATCCGAGGCAACAGATTCTCCAAAAACAATCATCCCAAG